>JARVGQ010001461.1:25566940-25576951 GCA_031762355.1 Hypsolebias martinsi | reverse complement strand
GCGACTTATAGAGCGGTGCGACATATTTATGGATTTTTCCAAATTATTGGACATAATTGGACAATGCGACTTATAGAAAGGAGCGACCTATCAGGCGGAAAATACGGTACACTGTTTGAGTTTTTAACCCGAGTCATCTCAACTCATCTGAGTCTGCAGTTTTCAGTGATTCAGCTGTTTTTCTGGTCAGTCCGCTGACTTAAAAACTAGCAGCAGTCTGGTAGAGGACATGTAGACCTTGGACTCATTAGTCCTGATTCAATGTGAGGATTCAGATTCACCAGCTCAGTCTCTAATTTAATATTACACAGTTTTCTGACAGAGTCTTGCAGGAAGGGAACTAAAAAAACATTATTTTTTTTTCTAAATTATTGTGGAGTGTGAGCAAAGCTCCATATTAGAGCGCTTTGCTTGAGTCACTGAATCTTTTTAGATTTGAGTTGCTTTAAGACGGTGTCAAACCCCATTCATCTACAACAGGTAAGATATTACTTGGTCAAAGCACTTCTGCTGAACCCCCACTCCCAAACCTCTGACTTGTCACTTTAATCGTCCTGCATCTGGGTCAGGTTTCAGGCAGCTGTGCCTCTGGGAGCCAGACCTCTGAGCTGCAGCTTTATTTGTGATTTATCACGAGCTGATCCTGAGCAGACGCCTCCCGTGGGTCTTCGACCCACAAGAATCAGCGAGGGAGGAGGGAAGAGTTTTATGCATGTGGATAACTTTAAATCAAACTAATAAATTGCACCAAAAACACAAACCTCCCCAATAACCAGGCAGATAATGTAAAGCAAAGTCAGTAAAGTACTGATTAGGTATGATCCAAAGCGGCGCGGCGCCCCGTAACTCTTCTTCTCCGTGGCTCCGGCTGCAGGATGAAACATCACCTGGTGTCACGGGCTGACAAGTTTACGGAGCATGAGGTGAGTGGTTGCCTGGCAACAAGGTGAAATACTGGATGCATCAATATGAGGTAGTGATTCGGAGATGCAAGCGCTTCGTTCACAGTTAAACACAGTCAGGGCTAATGAATACCCAGAATTTAGGGCTGTCTCGTTCGCTTTAAACCCAGTTAAACACCAGTTTCAGCTCATTACAAAGATCCTTCAGGCCTCCTCCTCGTCAGCAGCAGTGCCATTCATAACCTCTGTGGGGGCCCCCACCACGGCTATAGGGACGCACTAATCTCATTTGTACAGCAACAGATGTTTCTCTTAAAACCCATCCGTTAACCACGAGGAGAAAAGTCTGCCTGTCGTCGTCTTCGGGGGGGTCAAAGGCGCCCGCGTAATCGCTGTAAAATCTGACATGTGTACTGGTTTGAGACGACACGTCGCCTTCCTTTACCGCGTGGTGAAACTACAGTATCTGTTTCTGCACAAACGTGTTTTTATGAGCTGCAGAGAGAGCAGGCTGGAGAGAAACAGAGGAGAAAATGCATATGAAACAACACCCGCCCCCCCCCAGCAGACAAATAAACAGCACATTGTTCCCATGGCAGCATTAATCTGACGACTGGTTTCCCATGGCTGTGTCTCCCGGCCCGTAGACCTCCGCTCCGTCTCGCTGATGGCTCCTGTGATTGCAATCATCCATCTTACTGTCAAAAGCTTAAAAAAAAGGGCAAGAAAGGGGAAAAAAATCACAACACACACCATCGCGCTTTTGCTCCCTTGTGGCCGGCAACCCCCCCCCCCCCCCCCCGTTGTGTGGGGGGCACATCACACGTGCCCTTGGTGCTGCGTGTGTCTGCGCGCCCATGCTCATATGATTAACAGGAAGAACACGAGTGGGTGTGTGTCTTCGGTTGTCTGCGTCTTCATGATCAGTCACTGGAGCGCACGCAGGGTGGGGGGTGGGGACCAGGGACATGTCTGATCCTGCAGCTGATCAAAAGCACCAGAGACTCGTCGTCCCCCCACGTGTGTGAGGGAGCGGGGCCTCGCATCAACACGTCTCTGTTCAGCAGACAGGAAAAACAAGAGAGACAGACAGGAGGAGGAGGGGACATGACAAGAGAGAGACAGGAGCAGGCAGACATGGGGGAGATGAAAGGATCCATGAAGAGGGCAGAGGAGGGACCAGAACCACACGGATCCGTTCTCATCAGGTTCTGTGGGATCCGTCTCCGCAGACCCGACTCCTCAAGGCGTCGATCCAAAATGAGACAGGCCGAGCATGGACCTCGTGTCAAAATGTGAGCTGTGTCAGAGCTGGTTGAGGATGACTCTCAGCTACTACCACACCTAGTGCGAGTGCTTGTGAAGCATTCACACTATTGTGATCCAGTTTTCTTCTGTACGTTTTTCAGCATCTTCCACAATTTTTGTGCTATTTCAACGAAAAAACATCAAAATGTTCAGCTGTTTCAGGACAGCCCTGCTACTGGTGCAACTTTAGCTTTTTTGAAATATTTAGCTGTTTCTGACACTTTTGCGCTCAGAAAATAAATTGAGTTCATGTTTCATCTTTCATATCTCTAGATCTGTTTACAACCTGCTCCCTTCACAACTTGTTCAGCTTCAGCTTCTTTCAGCTTGTGCAAAATTTAACATTTTTTTTCAGCTACTTTCAGCTGTTTTGGGCTATTTTCAGATTCATTCCAACTAGAATATTTTTATGGTTCTTCTAACTTCGTTCTGCTAATTTCAGCTTGTTATGCTCCTTTCAGCTTATTCTGCAAGTTTCAGCTTTTTCTGCTAATTCAGCTACTATTTATCTGTTTTTATGCTAAGTTCCTCTTTTTTGTGCTAATTTCTGCTTCTTTCAGGATAACTGGTTAAACGTTTTCTGCTTTTTCTGCTAACTTAAGCTTGTTCTAACTTTTCAGCTACATTTTAAATTTTTTAGCTAATTTCAGCTGTTTTCAGATAAATTCATGTTTGTCATGGTACATTTTTACTACTTTCAACCTTATTAACTTATTTATGCTCCTTTCAGCATTTTCTCTGCTAGTTTTGGCTTTTTGTCTGCTATTTCAGCAGGCTGTTTAATGCTAATTTTAGCTTTTTCTGCAAATTCACTTTTTTTTAGCTCATTTAAGCTCTTTCTGCTTTCTTCTAGTAGTTTAAACTTCTTTATGTCCTTGCACCTTCATTTCAGCAATTTTTTGTTGCTAATTTCAGCCTTTTTTTGAGCTAATTTCTTTTTTTGTTGTGCTAATTTCTGCTAATTTAAACCTAATTCAGCAAAAATTTGTTCTTTCCGATTTCATCTGCTAATTAAGTCCCATACTTTTACTTCAGCTACAATTCAGCATGTTTTAAAGCTAATTTTAGTTGTTTTTCAGCAAGTTCTTCACCAATATGCATTCTGCATTTTCACAGGAAATGCAGTTCCTCTAGTTTTAGCTCGGTCTCTCTGAAACTGCCTGCGTTGGAGCCATTTTTGTGCTGGCTAACACCGTTTTCTGTGGTGGCCATCTTGAATTGCATTGACTCCAAAAGTGTTTTCTCCTTTCGGCTTCTTCAGGGGTCGCCACAGCGAGCGAACTCACAGATTCAGCAGTTGATTTTTATGCCGGATGTTCTTCCTGATGCAATGACTGACTACCAAGCTTCTGCAGCACACGTGTGGAGCAGAGGGCTGCCATCTAGGACTATGAGTGGAGGTGTGCAGGTGCTTCACCTTTACCACCCAAATTTTGTTCCAACAGTCAGTGGGGTCGAACCGGCGTACCTCTCGATCAGTCTCACCTTCAGCTGAGTTGATCCAAACTCAGGGACTGATGCCCTCGAGTCAAAATGACCCACAAGGCCTCAGTCTGATCCCTCAGACCTCAAGGGTCATTTTGACCCAAGGGCAGCAACTGAGAAATTGTCCCATTTTACAGGGAAAAATAAAATTTTATATTTTGTGGCAGTAATACATCTCAAACAGTGGGGAGGCGGTCACTGACCTGTGGCCCCTCTTCTTCTAACAAGTCTAAATGTCTGAGGAGCTGCTGGAGGTTTTTGGAGGCAAATGTCCGGTGAGCGTACGAATGTTATTTATGGAAAAGTTTTTGGGTTTTGAAAATGACTGCATTCTGTTTTTATTTAGATGTTGCACAGTGCTCCAAAGTTTTCAGACCATGTTCAGTTCCTGCAGTGAAATTAATGTTTTAATAATTTTCTAGAACAGGATTTCAACATTTTTAGTTTTATTCTTCATCTGTCCAGGCATCAGACACCCAAAGTAATTTCTTTCCACTTTATGTGCAAATACATTTATTATGGCATATTTAGTGTTGTTTACAATCCTTATAACTCAACTCAGAACTCGAGAAGTTGTATTTCCTGTAAAAAGGCAGTGCGAATGCTTACAGCTGAATTATTTTAGCTGAAAGTTGCTGAAAAGGTTTCATCACTAAACTGTTAATGTGAGTTGAATTTAAACAACTGACATTCGCCAAAAGCAGGAAAAGAAGCTGCAGAAAAACAGCTGATATATGCAACGAGAGGCTAATCAGATTACAAAACATCTGTAATTAGCAAAAAAAGAAATTGAAATGAGCAGAGAATTTTTTTAGTTAGCAAATATATAGCTGAAATGGCTTATAAATATCTGAAATTTGCAGAACGAGGCTGAATGAGTGTAAAAAAAAAAAAAAAAGCGCAATCGTTCCCAAGAATGGCAAACAGCTGAAATTAGCAACAAAAAAGGAGGCAAAAAGTAGCAGAAAATGCCTCAAACGTAGCTGAAAATGCAGACAAATGTTGAATTCACAGAAAGATAAAAGGAGCTTAAAAACTGGAATTGGCAGAATAAAGATGAAATGAGCAGTAAAAGGCTGGAAACAGCACAGAGTTTGAAGGATGTGAAGAGCTCCGTTCATTTTCAACGAGGGAAACATGGCCGACAAAGCTAAATGTTTAAAAAAGTAATCATTGCACAAATACCAAAAGTCCGAGCAGGAATGTCCTGAATGAGCTGAACGTTTTCATGGATGACGTGTTGAAATGGCACAAAATCTGCAGAACAAGTTGCGTGTTGAAAAACGTGCAGAAGAAATATGGATCCTCGCCGTGTGAATTATTGATAACCGTTCACACACTTATCGTTAATAGTTACACTTCAGAACGTTGGTCTGGGTGATTCAGCGCCGTTGTGAGAAAACAAACATCGTCACAAACACGGTGAGAGTTTTTAATTCAGAAACAAACAGCTGTGTCTCCCAGAGACTCATTGAACAGTCCAGAGGAGTTTTTGAACAAGTCGATTTCATCCCGTCAGCTTGCAAACCCGACCTCGGCGTGTCTTCCTTCAGGTTTCCAGATGTGCTTCCATCTGCCAAGAAGAACGCTGGTGTTTTACCTGATGGAAGAACGCTGCCAAAACCTTCATCGTGCTTTACGAGATTCAAGAGGTGTTTTAGTGCATGCGGGACCTAAAATCCTGCGGCGACACGATGACGAACATGAGGAAATCGTTTCACGTGGAGGAAATGCTCAACATTTCGCACCACCCGCTGGCTTGTGTCAGAGGAGACGGGTAAACGGTCTGACAAACAAAACAATTAAACATCCAGTTATGTGAGCTTTTACAATACTTCTTCTAAATAATACACACAGATGGAAAAATCTGATCCCCCCCCATTAAAGAGGGACCTGTCTCTGCCTCTCGTTTAGCACCGGAGTCTGAGGGAGGGGCTGGCGACGCTTCGTCTTCAGGCTGGAGAACAACGCCGGGTCAGACAGGCCATCAAACCCAGATCCCTCAGAGGTCTCTGTGTAAACAACAACAACAACAAACAGTCAGCACACAGGCAGTCTGCCTCTGATTTGCAGAATTATTAGAGACTGTGAGAAAACGGCAAATCCATCGAACGGCTCAAAAATGTTACGGCTTTTCCCATTTTTGTTTGTTTTTTCTTTGATAGATAACAATGTGGTTTTTTTTTTCTACATTTAACTTTAGCTTTGCATTATTTCAAAGCCCGGTGACGGCCAGATCGTTATTATTATATATTTAAAACCCCCAGAATTAAAAGATGTAGTTGGTTCGTGGAGGCAGCAGGTCTAGGAGAGAAACCCCATCCCAGAGTCCCTCTCCAGGTTGTACTGGGGGACCCCGAGACGTTCCCAGCCAGAGGAAATACACCATCCCTCCCCAAAGAAACTGTCCAGATAACCTGATTGACTATCATTGGATTTTGTACCTGGATGATGATTTAAACTTAAAGGTCCAATATAGAATGATGAATCCAATCTCAGCCTCTAAATCCCCTCAACGTTTTTCTGCTCAGAAGAATACTTTCTTCCACCTCTTGTTTTTCCGCTCCTCACCGTGAATCCCGATCATGTGCTCCAGGATCAGGACCCTCTCAGCCAGGATCTTCAGGGCCTCCCTGAGCTGCTGCACGGCCTCGCCCTGAACAACACCGCCCACTTTAGTAGTGGCAAATCTTTAAAAATACGAACTCAGGAGGGTAAAACATGCACACTTGTAACGTCCCTTACCTCGCTCAGGCCCACTCCTGGCTCTCCTTTCAGTCCTGGTGCTCCCTGTGAGTGGTAAAAGTCTTGTTAAATGTGTTTTGGGTGGGTTGTTGGGGTGGGTGTCTGCAACACGTTCATCCTATGATACTTACAGGTAAACCCTGCTCACCTGCTGCACCTGGGGGCCCCTGGAAGAAAAAATCATTTTAAATTCACACACATACATTTTAAAAGCTTGCATTCATTTATCCTCGTTCTAATCTGCATCCTGACCCGCTCTCCAATCTGAAATTATGCTCTCAGAGAAGGATCAGGTGTAACAACTGGACAGAAGGGACCAGACTGTCCTGATTAGTGAGGCCTGGTCTTGGATGAGACAAAGAAGGATTAGCCACGAATTGGAATCGAGCCTTTGATGAAACGCTTGTTCTCCTTTAATGTGTTTAAGACTGCATGACAGCCAGGGCCGTTCTGATTAAACTGAAAGCATTCTGATACCTAATGAGAGTCAAATCTGTTCAGCCGGCCTGATAATCCGATAACGAGGATGATTTTTACCCTTTCCCCTGGATCTCCTTTGGGGCCCGGACTGCCCAGCCCTCCTGGGAGGCCTTCAGTTCCCTAGTGTCAGACGAACAGAAGTGTGTGTTTTAGTGGCGCCAGTCTTTTACGGATGACATCATTATCAGTGAGTGAGACTCACATCCTGTCCTGGCAGACCCGGTGTTCCCGCAGGTCCTCTTGCTCCTGGAGGGCCTTCAGAAACCAAAAACACAAAATAGCAAATGTTTAGATTTGATCAAAATGCAGATCAGTCCTTTGAAGTTTGAATCAAGAAAAAAAGTATTTTGAGACTGTGAAGAGGAAAAAACCTACAAAAATTGGCGATAACTTTGTCCGTTTTACAGATGAAGGTGGGTGTGGTTGTAGCTTAGATTCACCCTAAACGCTGTGAGCGATAACATCTTAAAACTTTAGCATGCAAGGCAGTGAGTGATATGCAGACCTTCAAGAAACCCTGGTTTAAACAATTTGAGATGCAGACAAATAATAAAGACATTTGTGAGTTGGCGGCTGATGTTTTTCTTCTGCAGTATTTCAGATAAAGTTTAAAACAGCAGTCCCTCGATACTTCGCGGTTTGACTTTCACAGACTCACACTTTCACAAGTTTTCAAGGTAAGATTGTACACGACACACGATTGGCTGATTGATGGAAGGCGACCAATCAGAGCATTGTGCTAGGGGGCGGACTGGCCATCGGGAGTGCCGAGACATTTCCCGGTGGCCTGGCCCGCTCATTGATCGCCGAGGGCCCCCCTCCTTTCTCTTTCTGAGGCTGTCTGTCACAGCAGAGCAAAACATATGGACATGCAACCTGTTGTGTGTCTCTGCTCTGCTGTGACAGAGCCTCAGAAAAAGAAAGGAGGAGTGGGGTCTGTCTTTCCCCATCGCTACTGCTCAGGGAGCTTCAGTGTGGTGGATACCTGACTGAGCGGCATGGATTGTTTATTTTAATTTTTTTCTTCTAACTGGCTCTATAACGAAGCGCACACATTTCTCCCCGCTCCCTGTTCTCCTCCTGCTTTTTGCTCTTAAAAAAAAATTTTTTTTTACACATCTTCCAAAATGAAAATTACTGTTTTGGATCTGACCAATTGGACTTTCGACGTAAATTACAAAATCTTTTCAAGAAAGCGACAAGATCCTGGAGAACCCGCATCTGCTCAGACAAGATGAATGCAGCTGGACATATCTCTGGGGGTGATGTGTCAACTGCGCAGATCGATACCAAAATATTGATACTATCGATACCAGAACGCTGCACTCTAGAATCGATTCTTCACTCAAACTATCGATAGTTTTGATACTTCAATCATTTCAGGTAATGCATGTCTTTCACAGGAAGGCAGTGGGAAGTAAACTGTTGAGATCTTGTCTCACCTAGCACGGGGGTGTCTGGAACGTAACCCCCACGATAAGTGAGGGATATATGATTATAGAGTGTGTTTTCTGAAAGACATTGGATGTAGAACATACTGTGGTGTTTTCTTTGGATCTTTAAGCAGGAATGTCAGATATTCATACCTGATGGACCAACAGGACCAGCTGGACCAGGAGGACCAGCTCTGATCTGAGGAGCAGGAAGAACTTGACGGATCACGTCCTCCTCTGGGAAAAGCACATCAACATTAGTGTTTGTTTGTTTTTTTTAACCTGTAAGCATTTAAGTTTTGTTTCATTGCTGTAGAGCTAATGATGATATACAGCTACTCAAATATTTTCACTGTCAACGAGGTGGAAACTTTCAATATTGTTTCTATAGAGTCAAACAGTTAAGCTAATATGAAATCATACATAATTTCCTGATGTAAATTACATTAAATTATGGTTCCTTTCCCCCAAAAAAAGGCTTTCTTTAATCAAGCCATACTCCAGTTTATTTGATCAAAGCACCAACATGGAGTAGTTGTGCAGTTAATTCTAGATTAAAGTAGGGTTTATTCCATTTTATGAGCTTTTTATAATAAAAAAGAAAGTCACAACTTGGAGGAAAAGGAAGAGAAAAATTAACCGCAAGTGTTTAGCATCAATTCATAATATTGTTTTCCACATTCTCTTTCCCTGACATTTTTTCTATATGCAAAATGATATTACCGGTATACAAAACGATCCCTTATGATGCAATTTGGTGCAGTATGATACAATATGATTGGAAACAATATGATATGATACAAGATGATAAAATACAGTATGACATGAAATAATGCAATAATGCATACAATGATGTGACACTGTAGTATGATACAGTTACATGATACTGATACAGTTTGATACGATAGAGTACAGTGTAATGCAATGCAGTATGATACAACACGATCTAATAAGATACAATGTGATGCCATATGATACGATACGATATACTGTAATTTGATACACTATCATTTATTACTGTTTACCTTTATTTAACCAGGCAAATCTCATTGAGACTTTTTATAAGGGAGACCTGTGTTAGGACGACCTAACATGTACATTTATCATGTAGGAAGAAAATGGAGCACCTGAAGGGAACCCATGCAAACAAAGGAGAACATGCAAACTCCAAACAGAAACACTCCAGGGATTGAACCCAGGATCTTTTTGCTGTGAGGCAACAGTGCTAACATACAGTATGATACCATACAAAGCAGTATCATACAATACAATGGAGAGTGGTGCAATACGATACGATATCAAATGATACAATATCATACAATATCATACGATACAATATCAAAAGATACAATATCATACAATATCAAATGATACAAAATCAAAAGATAAAATATCAAACGATACGATATCATACAATACAATATCATATGATACAATATCAAAATATACAATACAGGCTGTCCTCGAGTTCCGGCGCCCCCGACCTACGGCGTTTCGGATTTACGAACAGCACCTGAACACACCATATGACGTAATCCGGCTGCATATGGGCTGCACACTATTTTTCATTATTTTCTGAGGTTTTTTTTTTTTGTCTGTTAGCAAGCTAACTGCTTTAAAATACATTTTAGAGGTACAAAATGTATGCTGGCGGTGTT
>JARVGQ010001461.1:25556323-25566840 GCA_031762355.1 Hypsolebias martinsi | reverse complement strand
TAGAGGTACAAAATGTATGCTGGCGGTGTTTTAGGTTGTAAATAAGGCGTTTAAAATGCCGTTCCGGCCGAAAAACGTGACGTACGGCCCCTTTTACTTTCGGTTTCGAGCTACGAACGGATCGACCTACGAACGGTCCTTAGGTCCGAAACCCGTTCGCAACTCGAGGATCACCTGTACAGTATTATACAATACAATATCATATGATACAGTATCATACAATACAATATCATACAATATCAAATGATACAATATCAAAAGATATAATATCAAACGATACAAATCATACAATACAATATCATACAATACAATATCAAACAACACAATATAAAAAGATACAATATCAAAATATACAATATCATACAATACAATATCATACAATACCATACAATATAATACGATACAATATCATACAATATCAAATGATACAATATCAAATGATATGATATCAAATGATACAATATCAAAAGATACAATATCATATGATACAATATATGATACAGTGTGATGACAATGAGTGCTTGGACATGAAATGTTGGAGCAGAGACCTTGTGGAAGTCCTGCCTTGTTCTCAGCATGTAGGGTCTGTCTGAGCACATTTGTAAATTTACTTTGAAACCACCTCACACTTCCTCACCACTTCAATACACGCTCACCATCAGTCTGCTCCCATGTGGAGGCAGGGGGGAAAAGGGGGTTCTTGAAGGAGCAGATCTCCCTCTGGAACTAATTTTGTAATGCTGCAGTCTCGAGAAACTCCACATGAGTGGCAGACTATCTTCTTCGTTCAAAGCCTTCCCTTGCTTTTGGCTCGAGGCCGTGGTCGGTCCACTCCCCTCCACATCCCAACCCAACGCAGATTGTTCTGCTGACAGCTAACAAATTAGGCTTGATTTACAGCCAGTCTCCCTCCTGTCAGCTCACATGGTCCCACAGACCCAGACCTACATAGCTCCAGAGCCGCAGACAGAGTCCCGGGCTCAGAGAGAGAGAGACACAGCCAAAAGTCTCATCAGAGCCAGTAGGAGCCACAGGGAGCGACTATATGACGGACTCCAACTGCCTCTCTGTGGCAACATTCATGTACTGAATTAGCTGCTTCTTAAACCTCCTGAATTTTAACCCTCCTGCTGCCCTTGGGTCAAAATGATCACTGAAAATACGCAGATACCTCAGGGGTTATTTTGACCCAAGGGTAGCAGAAGGATTAAACTCAGTGCAGTGATGAAAACTGCACACTTGTATCAAGTCTTTCTGAAGCGCCTGCCGCTAATCTTAGGATTTATTTTAGCATTTGCCATAATATTATTGTCTGTGAGTTTCTCAGAAAATTGTGCAAACATCAACAACTGATTAACTTTTGAATTCAGCCCAATACAAGATGGCGGCACAACTAATCCATCTTACCAAACACAAAAATGGCCGTACCTCTGTCAGATTTACAGATATTGAGCTAAAATTTGATATAGTAGTAGCTGAAAGTCAGTCTCAACACAAGCTCCGGACACTGACACATATTTAACTGTTAAATAGTGCAAGGCCAATATAAGATGTAATAAAACAAGTGTTCCTTGGTGAAATGCAGATCGCTTACTGACATACATGCCAAAAGTTGTAAACAAACGTCTTATGTGAGCTGTTAGTTATTGAGTAAATTGAAAAAGCTCTCCAGATAGAGAGCGAAATGTTTTCCTGCTACAAATAAAGTCCAGTTGTTTCTGTATTGAACCTTTTTGATTTTATTGAGTAAATGTTCTGGATGACCCTCAGCTACTACCACATGGAGTTTTAGCTCAATATCTGTAAAAAAAAAAAAAAAAAAAAAACAAGACAGTCATTTTTGTGTTGGTTAATTTTGATTAGCTGTGGCAACCATTTTAAACTGGACTGACTCCAAAGAGTAATCAGTTGTAGAAGTACATCAAGTGACTAATTTCTGAGAATTTCAGTGACTAATTTCTGAGAATTTCATTAAATTTTCCAGTGGTTCATGAGATATTCTGCTAACAGACAGATTGAATCTCACACACAGCAAATGGGCACTCTTAATTGCTGAACATTTTTGCTTTCGCTCACCAGGTTTGAGCATCAAAAGCATCAAGAATCCATTGGCTTTACTGCCTCTAAGCAGTTTTTGCAATACTGATATTGTGCACATCCATTTGGTAACGATATATTTAATATGCTCTGCAGCCCTGATCGGTGTGTATGTGTTTGGCTTTGTTGCTGTTGGTATTTTTTCAATTTGCTGTACACAATGGCTCGGTAGCAACAAAAACACACGGGAATGATTACAGTAAATCTCTGCCAGCCGTGTTTAGGGAAAAAAAAATCTCTTTATTACGAGTTTACGTACTTCGTTAAAAGCTGTAGGAAGTCTCAGTCTTTGTCGGTCTGAGTCAGAGCAGGACAAGTAAAGTTGTAGTAAAAAGCACCGGGCATGAGATTTGTGAAGGACTTGAGTGTTCTCAGAATGGGCTGTGACATGGACAAGTGGTTTTGGCTTTGGACCCTGAATGGTTTTACAGCATGTTTTATTCAAGGCTTCTTTAAACCTCTTCAGGTTCAGACCTGTCAGACCACACAGCTCACCTTGATGGCCCAGATGAAAAACGTCACCTCGGACTCGAACAGGAGACAAATCTGGTATTGTGGGACCTGGTGGACCAGGAGGACCGGGAAGACCGACCTCTCCCGGTAGACCTCTGTCCCCCTTTAATCCTGAACGTAACAAAGAAAAACAAACTCAGTCAAGATGTGTACAAAATTAAATAAAATTAAAAACAACATAACAATCTTTAAAAGATAAAAACTAAACTTGGAAAATCTCTTTTTTTTTTTTTTTTTTTTTACCAGCAGGTCCTGGAAGTCCGGTTCTTCCAGGAGGACCTTGAAGCCCGGGAGGTCCAATTGGTCCTGGGGGCCCCCTGGGTCCTGGCACTGCTAAATAAGACCGCCAGAATCAAACTTTAATCTTCATTTATTAATACAGTATTATTTTGTGGAACAGTTCGTCCCTTTCCACTGTATAGAATTATGAAACGAGAGCTCAGATGGTCAGATTACAAGAATATCAATCAATCGATCAATCTATCAATCAGTTTTATTTATAAAGCACCCTTCATACTAAAAGCAGCTCAAAGTGCTGTACAGAATTGTAAAACAATAAACCCACATAATTAAAGCAAACGACACACACAAAATAAATAAATAAAATAAAATAGTGTGGAAAATGTACAGACTGAACAGAGATGCTCCAGTTCAGGAAATGCAGTTAAAAAGATGAGTCTTGAGCCTGCTCTTAAAAAACAACAACATCATTCTCTGCAGCCCTCAGGTTCTCCTGCAGACTGTTCCACAGACGGGGGCCATAGTACTGGAAAGAAGCCTCACCGTAAGTGTGAGTTCTGACTATTGGAACTGTTAGTAGTCCAGTACCAGAGGACCTTAGTGTCTGCGGGGGTTCAAAGTGCAATAGCAGCTCTGCAAGATAACAAGTGGTGTGCCGACGTCCCCCATCGCTGAGGGATTTGAATAGGAATGCTTGTACTGTTCAAGACAAGTGTTTTTCTGGTCTAGAGTTGAACTGGGAATGCAAGTAAACCTTAAAGTTTTTGGTGTAAGATATTCAAGTGGGAAAGAGTTACACTGTGTAGAAGAACAGAGGTCATTTTTTTCTGTTCTTATCTGGGTCGGCACTGAGTGTTCCTGAAGGTTCAAGGGTCAAGGTGCTTTATTGTCATTCGCATCACATGTGGTACATGAGGTGGAATGAAACTGTCTACACAGGGTCCCAGTTACATCCAAAAAGAGCAAAAATATAAAGGGTAAAAAGGAACAGTAAATAAGGATCTAAGACATAAACTAAGATATACGCTAAACGAACGCCAAATGGTACGCTAAAAGATCCAAGATATACGCTAGCCACTAATAATACAAAACAATACACCGAACAAAGCAGCATGAACATGAGTCTTTGTGCGTGTATAAGTATGAATGAATGAATACAGCAGCATGACATAATCAGCAGCATGAGATCAGCAGCATCCTGGTGAGTGGATGGAGCAGTTTTATCCACGACCAGGAGAAATAGCTACCAAAGATTGTTCTTTGACACCCCAGTCAGTTTAGGAAACTCCTAGAAATGTATGGGGTGGCAGGTTTACATACTGTATACTGTATATATGGCGATGGACATCTTGGATTCTGACGTAGGAAAGGGACCTTGCTTTCTATTTAACAGTCACTATTAGTGTGCCACAAGGCTCAGTTTTAGGACCCACTCTTTTGACAATTCATATAAATAGTGTACCGGTAGGTCAAAAACATTCCTGACGCCTCCTTGCATCTCTCTGCTGATGGTACAATTGTTTATTGACAAACTAACATAGTTGCCAAGGTTTTCCAGCTGCTCCCGTCTGCATTTGACATCATTCAGTCAGACTTTTTCCATCTCAGACTGGTTCTGAATGCTGATCTAACCAAAGGGATGTTGTTTTCAATCAGAAATCTGGTGCCAGCAGTCCTTCCTCCTATCTCATCCATGTTTGGTGTTCCTATTGAGTTTGTGGATCCTTACAAATGCTTAGGAATTTTAATTGATGAACAGCTCTCTTTTAAACCACAACGTTGAAAGCTTGATAAAGAAACTGAAATTGAAACTGTGTTTCTTTTTCAGAAATAGATCTTGTTTAACTCCGAATGCCAGGAAACGCCTTGTAGCTGCTACTTTCCTACAGCCATTGATTATGGTGACATTATGGTGACACAAAAAGAAAAGCTCTACAGAGAGTGGTGAAGGCTGCACAGAAGTCTGTTGGAGTCAGACTCCCCACTATCACAGACATCTACACCTCTAGATGCAGGAAGAGGGCCACCTGCATCATGAAGGACCCCACTCACCCAGCACACACAATTTCGCTCCGCTCCCCTCAGGCAGGTGGTTGAGGAGCATTAAATGTAGACCCATTAGACTGAGGAACAGCTTCTACCCTGAAGCTGTTAGAATCATAAATCTCTAACCAGAGTTTGTGGCCACAGAAGAGAGTAGAAATGAAGACCGACCAGTAAACAGGGAGCTTTTCCTTACAGCACAGCTTCCTCTTCACCACAACAGACCGCCACGAAGTTTGCAATACTGCAGACGTAGCACCGATCCAACTGCCAGTCCCCCACTCCATTTTCCCCTCACTTATAAAAACCCAAATATACTAGAACTCCTTTACTTGAGGCAGAAGCTCACTTCCAAACCAGTTAGGGCAATCCACCCTTTTTTGGACAGGACCATGGCCTCAAATTTGAAGGTGGTGATTCTCATTCCAGCCACTTCACACTCAGTTGTGAACCGCTCCAGTGACAGCTGAAGATCACAGTGCAATGATACCAAAAGGACCACATCATCTGCAAATAGCAGAGATGGAGTCTTGAGACCACCAAGCTGAAAGCCCCGCATCCCTTGGCTGCACTGGGAAATTTTGTCCATGTATGAACAGAATCGGTGATAACGGGCAGCCCTGGCAGCGTCCAACTCCCACCCTGAAGGGGTCAGACTTACAGCGGCTTTGGATGTTGTAAGCAATAACGGCCATTGAATGGTTGATAACATTCGAAGCGGGTGAGACTTACTGCTGGAAATCTGAACCAAACTCTTGTCCTACTTGTACAGGGACCCAATGACTCAATGACCCCTCAAGAACTCTAGTGAAGGTAAAGAGCTGGCCAGTGTTCAAAGGCCAGGATGGAACCCACATTATTCCTCCTGAATCAAAGATTCAACCATCAATCAGACTTGCTTCTTGGTACCCCTTGATAGACCTTACGGGTAAAAAAAAAAAAAAAAAAAAAACACCAAATTCTATATCAACAAGTGGTAAACCCATGTTTCCTGTTTGAGAGATTTGAATAGTGAATGTTTTTAGTTTTCACGTTTAGTGTTCTGGACTGGAACTAAACATGGAATGCAAGTAAACCTTAATGTTTTTAATACAAGATATCCAAGTGGATAGGAGTTACACCATGTACAAGAGAGGAAGTTTTTTTTCTTGTGGTTGTCACGGTCCGTGTCCATTCTGTCACAGAGCCGTGGTCGCTGGATCCGTATTTCTGTTTCTGTCACGGATCTGCCGTCCGCAGGAGAGAAGAACCCATTTGCAGGAGGATCTGGACCCAGCGGGGAAGGGCTGGAACCATCTCCAGAAGGACCGGATGGCTCGGAGAGACAAAAATGACAATTAGTGAACTGCACTAACATCATCACAGAGGATAAATTGCTGGTGGGACAGAGAAAACTTACCAGGTCCCTGAGGGGGACCCCCGGTGCAGACGGGGCTGGAGCCTGCAGAAGAGCAGGTGGACCGGAACCACAGACCATGACACCATAGAAGGACAATGTTCGAATAACATCATGTGCAAGGACTCGCCACTGCAGCTCCAGGAACAAGCCCCCTTCATGTGGAAGTCACAAGGACTAAATACTAGTCACTAATGAGGCAAGAGGAAGACACCTGCAGATAATTAGAAGAGGATCAGGTGTGAAACATGTGAGATCATGACAGTGGTGCAGAGTGACAGATCTTGGCGAGTCAAGGGAGTATTTTTATTTTTATTTCACTTTTGGCAAACTTTGATTTACGTCCTACTTTACAGGTTTATTTGGTTTTGTGCCATGAAAAATTAGGACACAACTGAAACTCAGTTCACTCTTTTTAGTCTGTAGGGCACACCTGGAACTTGGAAAACTGACTTGATTAACAATGTGCACACGTATTCACAAAAGGCTTCTACAATTGAGGTCATGCAGGTGATGCAATTGCAAATTTTTATTAGTCTAATCACGTCCCTCTAATCCCATTTTACATCTAAGTAGCAAAGAGACTGCTGCCTCACTGGCGTTCAACTCACAGGCCTTAATGTTCAACTTGAGATTTTGGTCATGTTGCAATAACGTCACCTTAAGTTTTTTTTTCAAGGAAATAATTTTAACGGATACCAAAAAGCAAAGATGAAATAAAAGAGGGCGTTCCAAAATTACAAATAAAATGTGTTAAAACGCATTCTTTAAAATCAAATAACAAAGGCAGTGTTGTTAAATAAAGAAAATTAAATAAGGCTGAAACGCTCCAGTAATTGGTCAAATAAGAAAGGATGGGTCCAAAATGAAAAATTCACCCAGACACTTGACACACTTCCACAAACAGTGGAAATGTTTAAATAACTCTGTCTTGAAGTCAGTTCACATCATTAATGGTTTAAAATGTTGCCTAACTGCAACTTAAAAATGGCCACTGGAACAAACCATTTCAGACCAAAACAGAGCACAAACCTAGTCAGGATCCAGCCATCGAAGGCTGACCAGGTACAGAACAAAGAAAATTAAATGCGTATGTAATGAATGGCTGAGCCCAGAGTTATTTGAGACCAGGACAAAGCCAAACTCAGACTTAGAAAAAGGTAACAGTGTTTAATATTTACAGTGAGGGGAAATGTACACTTGGTATCCCTGGAGAGTCTGGAAGAGAGGACAGGATCAGTTGGTTCTGGTGGAGAGGAAGAGTATATGCTGATGATCTATTTGTTTCTCTTACAGGTGGAAGATGTCATAGCGAGGCACAGAGGGGACTCCACGAGGGCTCCAGAGTAAAGGGGAATCAGGCAAGGGAGGCAAGACGAGTCCAACAGGCAATGGCAGGCAAGGCAGGTCTGGCAAGCGAGAAGCAACAAGGCAGGACTGGCAGAGGAATGGCAGGCAAAACAGGATCCAAGGTTTCAGGACACTGCAGGCACAAAAACACAAGGTAAGTCTGGTCTCTTAGACACACACTTACAGGCTGAAGGCATGACTACCAATTGAGGCACAGTGCTCCAGCAATGAGTCACACTGAGCTTTAGCCTTAAATAGTGCAGCTCCTTATCAGGTGAATGGCCGTCAGCTGGTATTATTGGTGGCCATCTTGAAAAAGGCTGCAGACAGTGGGACTCCTACAGCGTCAAGCAAAGTAAAGGCAAAGCATAACACCAAAGCAGTAATACAGCAAATCACTGTCCCTGAAAGTTCTTCCAAAGGCCAAGCACTGTTATTCCAATCTTCTTCTAAAGTCAAAGTAGCAGCATTTCTCTAGCCAGTACTGGAGCAGTGATCAGCAGCATCTTCTCTTGCTGCAGCCAACTGACAGCAGACCATGGTCAGGGTTCCAGTTATGTTAAAAAGCATGGTAAAATGAAGGTTTATGAAAATAAAGCACAGCATTCAGCAGACAACACAGACTGATAACCAGGGGCGGAAGTAACAAATTACAAATACCCACATTACTGTAATTAAGTAGATTTATAGGGAACTTGTACTTTATGAGTATTTCTTTCCATTGTTTAATTCTACTCATACGCAAGTACAATTTAGACCATGTGGTCTACTTCACTACTTTTAAAATCAGAAGTCGCTACTGAGTATGGCCGCAATTATAATTAATATTAAAACCATTTGTCTGTCTAAACAGGTCTCACATGTAAATGAGTCTTCAAGGCTGAACACGCCAATTACATATGAAGTAAGCAAAGGACAACTCCGTAGAGTCAGTTATGGACCGAAGATTTGGAGAAAAACCCAAAACGGAGAGAGGACAACACTGTCAACAGAGAAAATGACGAGTTAAAGGATGAGGACGAGTGCCCATGGTCGTACCTGGAGGAATTTTTCATGTACTGAAGGTCAAAAGGAGACAGGTCCAGATGCAAACTTTGTTTGATCTCTACAGTGACAGCAGCTTACGACTTCAGCATCTCATCTCAAAAAACATATTGTGGTATACGAGGTTTTACATCTGTATGCCATTGTTTTTTTTATTGTTTGTATGTGTGGGCTATCAGTTTGGCTAAGTATGCAATGACCTCAGGTATTGTCACTGCCATCGGTTTGCCTGGTACTAAAATAAGAGCATCTGAGAAATGTGCTTTGATTGTAGCTATTATATACAGTAATTCAAACTGAATGACTTCTATAGACAACATAATAAAACATCAAGTGGTTAATTGTAATTAATTCTCTGAGGGTTTTTTTAGAAGAGTACTTTGTACTTTTACTTAAGTATTTTTATAACACCAGTACATTTACTTGTGACTACAGTTCAAGCAGTGTAACTGTACTTGTAATTGAGTATAAATTTTCAGCACTCTTTCCACCTCTGCTGATAAGTAGCATCTCTTGTACAAGAGGTAGCATTTAACCTTTGCTAGCTAACAAACCTACAGCAACACACATTTAAAACACAAAAATGCATGTCAATGAATCAATGTATTCACTTGATTCAACAAATTCATCATCAACCCACAAACACATTCACTTACAACACTTACTATACACGAGTTGGAGGGAGCAGGAAGAATAACTATATATTTTTATAGATTTGTTTTGAATTGATTTATAGTAGAGCATTTTTTCAACTCCTCATCCACACTGTTCAATGTTTTTACTCCATGCACCGAAATGCACATTTGTTTTAAATTAATAGCCTATGCCCTTTTGAAACTGTACTTCCTTTTTTTTTATTTCTGTCACTTGAGCTTAAGAAAACTAACGTTTGTGAATTATTTGGCAATAATCTCTTTCCAGCTTTAAACATAACTAAATTTTTTTTTTTTTTTTGGACTATAAGGTTCACTGGATTATAAGATGCAGTAAGTGAAACAAAACAGTCAGATAAGTCAAACTTTATTTAACTCATCCACAATAACCACATAAAATCGGTCCGAGGTCAGTAAGTACAACCAGAGTTCATACATAAGGTGCACCTGATTATAAGGCTCACTGTCGATTTTTAAGAAAATTAAAGAATTTTAAGTGTGCCTTATAGTCCAAATAAATAAATAAATAAAAATGGTAATAGCATTTTAAAATTAACTAGCTCCCTTAGATTCAAGATGTTTGATTGAATAAACAATTTATTTGTGTGTTCTCTAGCATCCACTTTATAAAATTATCATAGCTTTCTTTTGTGCCACAGACAAAGCTTAGTGTTGGTTTTATATGCGCTGCCACATACCTCTGTACAATAAGTCAGATATGGAACAACAAATGAATAATATAATGTCTGTAGTGTTGACAGCTCTAAAACTTTTTTTAACTTAAATTTGAAGTCCAATACTTTTGCATAGCTTTTGGTTTATGTATTTTATATGAGATTTCCAGTTAAGTTTATGATCCAAACAACCCCTAAAAATTTAACTTCATATGCTTGTTCAACTTGATTATCATCTATGGGCATTATAATAGAATCATCTATTTTTCTGTTACCAAAAATCTTGAATTTTGTTTTATTCCAGTTTATAGATTGTTATATTTAAACCACTCATTAAGTTTAGACATCTCGCAAGCCATGCATTCTGTGGCTCAATGAGACTACCTGTATAAATAAAGGATAAATAAATAAAAAAAAATTCTATAATTTTTTAAGTCATTCCCTGAACAAAATTAATTTGTATAATCTGCTAACAGTATATGATTTGTAACATTTTAGTCACTTTAT
>JARVGQ010001461.1:25443971-25467111 GCA_031762355.1 Hypsolebias martinsi | reverse complement strand
ATATATTCGATGAAATTTCTCCTGGATTTACGCATAAAAATCTGAGAATTTTGTTTTCATGAAAAGCTGAGCCCTGACTGAGGAGGAAATGACACAAAACTAAATATTAAACATTTAAAATGATGTGCTGAACAGACTTCAGATTATTCCTAAAGATCCACAAACACAGTATCTTACTGTAGTGTGTAAACATTTTAGATTTATTGACTGATAAATGCACCATGTTGCTTGCTGTGTTCTGTCAGATGTAACTGTGCTGATCCGATTAGTCACTGGTTCTGAGTTTTCATGTGGAGTAAAACCGCCTGTCCAGCTAGCCCGGCTCCCAGCCCTCCTTCAGGGACCACGTACTGCGTCCCGTCATTAGCTCTCTGAGGGTCCATCGTCTGCAGCTGCTGGTTGCTCTGAGCGATGCTGTCCAGGCTCCACAGCTGGTAGCGCAGACTTTTACCCTGCTTGGCCAGGATGTAAACCTCTCTACTGCCTGCGGGGCAAGCAGGGTGGCTGGCTGTGGTGAAGTGGAGCCACGGCAGCGTGGGATCGGACGGAGCGTGCTCTGTGCTCACACTCCCATGGTCCAAACCGAGGAGTACTCCTGCAATCAACACGTGGAAGATGTTTTATGTTATAGTTTAAGGAGCACTGAGATTTGTTATGGATATAGGTGCACGTAAAATGTATAAAGGGTCTAAACTTACAACAAATCATCAACCAGACAGTAAAAACACTTTGTTTTCATCTTATATTCATTTTTAATCATTAAGGTTTACAAATGTAGTTAGCTCAGTTATATGGGATAGTCATTTATTTCCCAGAATCTAAAAATGAGCAATGTTTTTATTTTTGTAGTCTGTTTAAAACAGGTAATCTCATTGAGACACAAGGACTTTTCACGGGAGACCTGTTTTAACAGTTTGATAAACTACAATAAAAGCAAAAACGATTAAAGATCTAATTTTAATAGCCGTTTCTTTAAAAGGCTTTCAATATGAGGCTTAACAGAGAGAACTGCGTCAATTAAAGTTACAAGAAATTTATAAAAGTCCAAAAACTTACTAGGATCACCATCTATGAGAACAGCTTGCATAAAATGTTCTTTAGCTTGTTGGCTGTGCTGATCAGCTGAAACTTGTTCCTAAACTCTGATCAGCTGTTCAGTCTTACCTGAAGCCACTGCCCAATGTGCTTTATGACCTCGACGCAGGCACGGCTCGTGGTTGCTGTCCTCATCATATCTGTGCAAATCGTCAAGAACGTTCAACAAAGCCATCAAGTAAAAGACAAGGAGTAAAAGCAGTAGAGTCTTTTTAAAGGTTAGTTGAGTTTGGCTGCAGGATACGGGATGAGAACAGGTTGACCCTCCCACAGGTGTTTGATGATGGTAGCACCATTCTTGCCACTCAGCCCTCCTGACAGCAGTTCAGCCTTACAGCCACAAACCTCTTCTGCCAACAAGGCCATGTTTTGTGCTGTAAAATAAAAATTAAAAATTAAAAAAAAGATTCCTTAATAAACATAAACTGTCCCTTTAGGTACACGTGGGAAAAAAAGCGAATCATCAAAGTAAAATCCTGGATTAAATATGCACATTTTTCATGACTTTTCACACATTTGCTGGAGTCAGATATATTTTCATTACCATGCTAACAGAAAACTTGTTTTGATCCAACATGCATTCGACACTAAGATTCATTTTGTGCAGAAACTTTCAGCCTACAAGTACCGGAGTAGAAAACATTTTGCATACCAAAAATTGTAACAAGCTGCTGGTCTCAATTGAACTGTATCGGATCGGTGTTGCTACAAATCACCTGAAGGTTGAAACATCAGGTTGATAAAATCAAAAGTTTGGAAATACATTAATCTGAGCTATGCAACATCTTTAGTTTTATGCTTACTATTGTGAACTTTTAATTTAAAACGCCACCAGGCTTGTGTTACCTGAAAACATTTCTCCCTGAGCTGTGTATCCCCGCCTCACTGCTGTCTGAAACATACACTCCATGTCCACAGTCGGAGGAGGCTTCTGGAGGTGAGCGGCCATCCACAATGCCACCAAACCACACCTGAAACGTAAACACACTTACAACTCCGAGAACTGTTTTATGGTTTAACAACCTCAAGAAGACAATAACATTTGTGTATTCAGTAACAGTTAAAATGACACGTATGTGCTCTCTCATTTAAAATAAAGATTAAGGTCCTGCTCAGCAGGTAATAAAGTCAACACCTTCTTTTGTGGACTTACTGGGGACCATCTTGGATTCGAGAAGGCACATATGTGTTCACCAGTATCCACTGCAGGTCCTTCCTGAAACTGAGAAACAAATAAAGAACACTCTGCATGACATAAAGACACGTTCTTCTATGAAAACAGTTTGATTTTTAACAAGTATTTATAAAAATTGTATGTTTTGTGCTATGCTGCTCAATAGCCACCTCCACAAACAATATTTAAATGTAAATAATATAATGTTTGTTTTACTAGGCTTGAAACGTTAAAGGTGAAAACATAAGACATTAATACTTGTATATTTTTTAGGCTTTTAGTGGTGTTAATTCTAGATTTAATTATACAGTAATTTCTATTTTTTTGTACCTTAACAGATGAGCACAATATAAGAAAAACATTTCTAAAAAAAACTTCCAAATTGTTTTTATTCACAATATGCTGGTGAAGATTCTCAGTCATCCAGATCATGATCTTAAAAAAGGTTTAAAAACAAAAACAAATGGACTTTTATTCTTAAGCTGAAAATGCTTTGCTTTGCACTCGGGAGGCTTATCAAAAATGAACTTTGACTTGATAAAAAATTAATTTTGGCTCACAAATGAAGTCCAGTATTTTTTTTTTCTAATCTTTTTTTAATTATTCATTATTCACAACTATTTTATTACCTGTCATTAGTGTTAAAACCAGGTGAGAAAGTCGCCATTATGCAAAATCAAGAAACGTCTTTGAAATGTAAATTTTGTCTAGATAATAGCTAAAATTTAAAATGATTGATTTAATTATCATAGGAAACAGAAAACTATCAAGAAATGGGGAGTTTTGCTGTCTGTATTTGACAGACTATAAATATCTTAAACCATTCATCACAAGAGCTGTAGACAGAGCTGCAAACTGAATTACTCTGTATCTCGGAAACAGTGTCAACATCATGTTACAATCCAGGCCCTATTCCCTGGGTTCCTGTTTGTACGTTTCAGGTTCCACAGGTGATTAGGAGCTAAAGCTGACGTCTCCAGTGGAGTTCATTTAAAGAGTACCTCTTTCAGAGAGAGGCGGTGCACCCCCATTTTTACATTCAGATGAAAATTTTGGATTACTGTAGTTAAAAATAAAATTTTTAAAACATATTCCTGCATGATTTCCCTTGTTTTTGTTATGGTTTTGTTATTTGAGCCATGCCATAACAATTGTATAAATATCCAAACTGCACTGTACATTTGGATCTGATATATGAAGTAAACAATGTAGCACCTGATAAAAAACTTCAAACTTGGCTGTAAGTACTGTACTGTATAAGACTTTACTGTAAAGGTGCAGGAGATAAACACAAGCTCAGATCAACTTATTTTGTAACAAGAACACAATCATTAGTATAAGGTTATTGCTATTTTTTAGATGTTGAAAGAGCAAACCTCACCTGTTCTCCCTCTGTCTGAGCAGTTGGCAGGCCTCAGTGTGATCCCCCTCCACAGCTCTCCTGCTGCTGGCTATAGTCTGATACAATTTCTTCTTGGGTGCAGAGACAGGTGGAGGACAAGGAGCAGGAGGAGGTGGAGGACAAGGAGAACGTGGAGGGGGGTGTGACAGGGGACACTCTACTGGCATCTTCCCTGAGCTCATTCACCCTGACACAAAGTGGTTTAGTTAGCATAGAACTTCTGATAACATTTAATACATCCTACTTACACACTCTCTTCTACTGTTAATGTGACTTGGTTCGCTGTTCTGCTGCCTTTAAAACTTTACAAAAAAAATAAATTACTTAATCTGTCCCTCCGCTCAGAATGTCAATGAAATAGAAACCGCGAAGCATAAAGAATGTCCTGCATAAAATACATGTAGTAACTAGCTAGTCACAAACACTACTTAGCTGACGAGCTAACACCGGTGTTATGCCCATATTTGGCAATTATCTTCTTCTTCTTCTTTCCAGCCATTACATCCGTCAGGCCAACCACCGCCCTCTAAAGCATTTTATGGCGACTGAAAATTGCAACTTTTTATACCAAATTTATAATCTTTACAGTTGTTATATTTTGTAAGACGGTTTTTGTATTTAAAATAGATAACAATAAACGTAGTAAGAGCAACTATTAGGAATAATTATAAAGGTACAAAACTCCAAAGTTGCACCGGAAGTTGCTTTTGTACGGAACCCGGGAGGGGACATGGCCTTGACATGGGAGATTTTTTTTTTTTCGTTTTGCGTCACGCAAAAGCACACGTACTCCACAATACAGTACAGTACAGTACAGTGAGTGTACGTACTACACTGTAGTACGTACAGTCTAAAACTTCAGGATAAAACATGAACACAATCTGTTTCCTGAAATGTTTTGGTATTTGTTAAACAATTAAACTCTATATTTGACTAAAACAAACATTACACTGATAATTTATAGTTTTATTTAAATAAATGTGTGAGTAATTTGCTGTGAACAACATAATTGTTGCCATCTTTTTTGTTTCGATAACTGAACTGATAAGAACAAGTCTTAGTTTTGTTTTTAAATAAAATTTAAAACTATTTATTGTTATTACTGAAAATGATGCACTCCTATTGTCCTCTGAGGCTGTCTTAACGTTTTTTTTTTTTAATATTCAAGCAAATGACAAATATACAACAAAAATGAATGGAGTACATGTATACAGAAGAAGGCTGACGGAAAGAGTTATGTGGATCATGAAGCCAATCTTTTTTAAATAAGAAAACTTTATCAAGACAAGTACAAACAAGTGTTGCAATTCACAATAGTGTAAATCTATAGAAGGCATAGCAGAGATGAAGCCAATCAGCTGAACTCACTTATTCAATGATGGACTTCAGGATAACAGGGCAACACCCACTGGGGCAACGTTTATGGCAGAAGACATCACCGTCTGACCAAATTATTGTATTCTGCTTAATTTTTTTTATTTCACATAATATCCTAACTTTACAACAATTGTATCAACATTAAATGAACAGCAAGTTTAAAAAGAAAAGGACAAGAGTAAAAATATTCAAGAAAACGACAAACAGCAACAAATGTTACAGTTACATAAAAAATTGATCTCACAGGTCAGACCAAGCTCCAGAACTGGTTCACTTTGTCACAGGACTCCTTAACATCAGGACCTAATCATGAGAATCCAAACTCATCAAGTGACACTCAGCAGTCTAAGTTGTAGTTTTCTTTTATGCAGTTTATTGACAATAGCAGTAAGGGAAGTGGAAGAGCTGAAGATGTTGAGGTTCTCCTTGGGAGTGACAAAGACAGATAAAATTATCTGTGGTACAGCCCAGGTGAACGAGGTCAAGTTAGGGAGGCCAAGACTGAGATGATTTGGACATGTCCAGAGGAGAGACAGTGGGTATATTGGTGTTTGTTTTAAAACTGGAAATGACAGCTGCAATAAATAAATAAGATTCTGGGACCAGTGACCTGACTTTTAAACGCAGCTGCTTGGAAAAAGACAGAGATGAGAAATATGGATGCAGTCATATGAAGTTCGTTGTAGTGAGTGTTGGATTCACTCCTTTCTGTCCACTAGAGGGCTCTACAGTTTGATTTTGAGTGACTTTACGGAAAACCGGAAGTGGCTTTGCGCATAACCGGAAGTAACTTCACTGGCTTTTCATTCATCATTTTGACTTGAGTACGTTGTCCACGCAAAGCTCGTTGGTAACAGCGTTTTGTGCGTTTAATTGTTTGCTGTACGTTGTTTTAAGGCTTGTATATATATTTTAGAAATTTGAGAAAAGTTTATGAATCAGATAGCGACTTTAAGTATGTGTTTTTGAGGGTAATTTTTTGCGCGGTATCGTGTTAGTTCAGAGCTAACAAGCTAATCATGTCGCGCTTCTCTCACTTTAAATGATTGCTAAACGATAATTTGCTGCCTAGCATGCGGTTTCAAGCTGTTTTATAAGATGAATTTTAATTTTTAGATGCACCTGTGTTCATTTTTCCCCAGAACCACTCACGGTTAGGTTAAAGGATGACTACTCCAGAAGTAAGGCCTAATCACACGATATACATCAACAACTTGAATGAGAAAATCAAGAAAGATGGTGAGTTTCTCTCCTGGTTCTAGCCTTTCTGTGTATTACTCACACGGTTATTTAATGTTTTTTTGAGGACTCACACTTCTTTTTTCTAACCCCAGAGCTGAAAAAGTCGCTTTACGCCATCTTCTCTCAGTTTGGACAAATTTTGGACATCTTGGTGGCACGAAGCTTAAAGATGAGAGGTCAAGCTTTTGTTATCTTCAAAGAGATCAACAGTGCCTCTAATGCGTTAAGATCGATGCAGGGCTTTCCTTTTTATGATAAACCCATGGTAGGTTTGTTAACAACAGGCATCATTTGGCATGCTTTACTACATGAAGTTCTTGCTTGCTAAAGATGTTTGTTTTCATGCAGCGAATCCAGTACGCTAAAATTGACTCAGACATTATTGCAAAGATGAAGGGGACCTATGTGGAGCGTGACCGTAAAAAGGAGAAGAAGAAGCCCAAACCCGAATCAAGTGGAACTAAGAAAGGCGGTATGGTTGCTGGGGTTCCTGCTGCAATGGCAGTAAGTAAAGCAGGACATTTTATATACACTATGCTCAAATGGAGATTAATATTGAGCAGGAATTCAGAGAACATGTACGTGTTATGTATAGACAGGAACAATCTACAGATACATTTTTTTCTGCAATTACTGAGTGAAGAATCAAAGACTGAGTTTTATTAAAGCCGTCATTTACTTTTAAACAAAAAGACTAAACAGAGAATTTGTTAATTAAGGAAGAAACGAGTGACAAAAACAATTTTCTGACTCATCGTATGAGACTTATTTTTCACTTTCACAACTGGAAATAGCTAAAAATAACCAATAAGGAAAATAACGTGCTCATTCATTCAGGTAACGTGAATAGAAGCTCATAGTTGTTGTATTTTTTTCATTAGGGGATGCCTCCCATGAGCCAGGCTCCTCGCATGATGCACCTTCCTGGACAGCCACCTTACATGCCCCCTCCAGGTATGATGCCACCTCCTGGAATGGCCCCCGGTCAGATGCCCCCAGGTGGCCTTCCCGGTCAGATGATGCCAGGACAAATGCCTCAGCAGGTAACTTGGTGCTTGGCGTTCTTAACAGTTCATATTTCCTTATTTTAAAGTCTCTTTTATTGTACAAGTACTGTAGTTTGAGTTTGACCTTTCCTTTCTTCACACAGGTTTCAGAAAATCCTCCCAATCACATCCTCTTCCTCACCAACTTGCCAGAGGAAACGAACGAACTCATGCTGTCCATGCTCTTCAACCAGTGAGTATCACCCAATTTTCTGCTGAAAAAGAGTTCAGTGAAGTAGACTATTTTACTTCCAGTAGACTGCACTCTTTGTTTACACCATTCAGTGTTCTCAATGTGTTATGATGATATGAGAAATTTAAATTTGAGGATGTAATGGGTGTATCTCACTGAGCTGCAACCGTTGGAGACTCAAAATTGCAAGAACATTGGCAAATGTTCAGCTGCAGTGTTGAAAGCAACCAATGTTTGAATTTTAATCAGACTTTTGAAATAAGCAGATTTGGCACAGTTTTAAAGATTTTTTTTTTTTTTTTTTCATTAGCGTGGACCTGAAGATTTTGAGCTGTAGCCTCAGGTGTTTTCTGTCACAACTCTGCAGCTATTTTAAGAGAATGTGTCGCAAAAATCATGCAAGGAAGTTGAAAACCTCTGATTGTTTCGAGACTTTTTGAGACTTTGTTGAGAATGCCTGTTGCAAACTAACCTTTAAAAGTCATGTCCCAGTGAGGTTCTGGCTTAATTCTCTTATTAAACGAAGCAGAACATATGAACTGAGAAACTGCATGGACCCTGTTTTGAATGTAATTAGAGTTGATGTTGTGACACCCGATTTTTAACATGAAAGATCTACAACAAAATAATAATTAAAAATACAAAATCGTATTTATAAGGAGGTTTAAAAGTGTGAATAGAATTTAAGTCAATTCTGATGGAACTAGCATGGATCTCTGAGAATCCTTCCTGCTTCTCCAAACTGAGAATGTTCCCTTGCACGTGTCGCGTTGCCTTTTTAAAGTTTGAACCTAACTTGTTGTATGTTTAGGTTCCCTGGATTCAAAGAGGTGCGTCTGGTCCCTGGTCGTCACGACATCGCCTTTGTGGAGTTTGAAAATGAGGTGCAGGCTGGTGCTGCACGAGAAGCTCTGCAAGGCTTCAAGATCACGCAGACAAATGCCATGAAGATCTCTTTTGCCAAAAAATAACCAGTTTTCACACAGGTCTTGTTTTGTGTGCGTACAGATCTTTTTCTCTTTTTTTATTTTTATTTTTTATATTGACAAGACAATTTTTAGAGATGTACTTGTCTGATTGTGAATATTTTTCGCTCAAGGACAACATGTAAGTATGCATTTTTGTTTTTGTCTAGTTGCTGTTTAATTTCCTCAAAGCAAAACACTTTGTGGAACGTAACAGCTCTGGATCACTGGTAAAAGCTTCAGACAAATCTTTTTTTTTTTTTATTTCATTAGTAGAACAAATTGTCATAAAGCATTGCACCCAGAGTCTGGGCTTCCAGACACTGTACCTGGAGCTTTTCTTTTTTTCATTAGAATAAAACTTGAACATTCATAAAACACTGCTGTTTAGCGTGAATTAGTGTTGTTCGATACCAGGATTTTCTGGTCCGATACAATATCAGGTAGAATCCCATCAGATATCAATATTGATAGTTTTTGCAAATGTGCGTAATGTGTCAGGTAAACCTAAAAAAAAAAAAAAGCAAAGTATTCAAATCAAAGCTGCATAAAGACTGCAAGACAAAGTTATTTATTTATTTTAAACTCAGGAGTATGTTGAGGTAGTGCCTCATTTAGTCTGAGCTTATAAAACAATAAAATAAGACATACAAAATATGTGGAATGGTTTTTCAAACAATAAAAAAATAAGGAAATCATAAAACTATTAAAATAAATTATTAAACATATACAGTATTAAATGAGTGATATGTTTAAGATATATTACATTTTATCCATATTTTGTAGTGTATGTACACAGTATTTTTCAGTTCACCAATTATCACCATTGCTCTGTATAATTTGATAACACCTGGTCTATGTAATCCACTTTAAATGATCTATTCTTTATGAAACCTTACCTGAATAAATCTATGCTTTTTTTTGCCCATATGAGATTATCTGTGATGCACATTACTCCAAACTGAACTCATGCAACTATTTGTTGAAATATGAATTAATTTAGTTATTTCATCACCATATGTAGTAATTTGAACAACTCCAACTGCAGCAGTTCTTAGCGCAGCTTAAATCTCCACATTTCCTCCCTTTACCTGGATAGTCCTGTAGCCCTTAGGGACTCCTCCAGACCAGCAGCACCTGACTCTTTGCTCTCCTCCTCTGTCAGCCTCATCAATGTCTCATATTCTGTGTTAACTTGTGATTTAACAGGAAGTGTTTTACAAAGTTTGTTGTGTTGCCACAGCTCTTTACAGATTTTCCACAAGAGATGAAATTACTCTTAAGCTCCGCCGCTGTGTCTACAGACTGAGAAACTGACGAACAGCATGCTGCTCTGCTTAAATGCATCAGGCATTTACTCAGGTGGAAGAAAAAGTAGTTCCTTCCAGCTGCGTATCATATAGACAAGACGTCAATAATTTAGTTACTTTCCCCCATCTTCCTGTTAATAATATGCATAACCTGAAACAACTGAAGCATAAAAAAAAAAATCTAGTTTGTAACTTTCTTTATGACCATTATGTGGCGCTATAAACTCTCTTCCCTGTCTGTCATCCACCTCTTCTTCCTTTGCCAGTTCACAGCTGGTGTTTTCAAAGGTACACCCTCAGGAGCACAGACAACCAATCACACTTACACATGCACATCTAGGGACAGTTTGGAATTGTCACTTAACCTAACATGCATGTTTTTCTGTGAGTGGGAGGAAAGCACAGAAAACTCAAATGCATGAGGACAGCATGTCAACTCCACACTAACAGGCAGGTTGATGTACAAATAACCTTGACGCTTGCATCTGCAAAGGACCGCTGGTGCCTTTTCCTGTTTTAACTGAATGTTAAGAGTAGGAACTGGCTCTTAAGCTCATGTGAATTTTGTAAGTGTTTCTGCAATAATCTGGAGGCAGGGATGTTAAGAAATTAGTTGCATTAATTCTACAGCTATGCAAGTTCTTAGACCCAAAAGAAGAACATATATACCAGCATTCAAACATAAAACGTAATTTTAAGTTTAATAATTTTATTTTATATGATGGACTTAAATTTGGGTTGTATAATTTCAATGATTGTGTGTGTGTATGTTTAGAAAGTAGGTTTTATTATTGACAAGTTGGTAAATGAGTGTATTTCACTAACCATAAAAAACTCAGCCAAATAGGAAAAAAATGAAGCTCCTTTTCATCTCAAAGACTGGATTCATGAGCTGCAGACAGCTTGATGTGTGACGTCCTTCAAAGGCCTAACTTGGACTGACACCATCAACTGCCCCGTCCACACAGGGCTCCCTGTTGTGGATTTAAACTGTGCCCATGGGTAATTGTCTGCAGGTCAGCCCAAAAAACATGCACAGAAATTCACATTCTTCTGCAGTTTCCCAAGCCTTTCCACACTCCCTTATTTTGCCTTGAGAAAGCACTGACCTTAGCCACCAGGGCGCCACATGTGAGTGTGTGTGTAGCATGATTATGAAAACACAACTTCCCATTTAAGAAAACAATCTTGTTGGCAGATACCAAAGAGATGTAAAGCTACTTAAGTTTGGTAAGAAGTTGTCTGTGAAAATCAGAAATAACTTGAATTTACAGCTTAAACCTGTGGATGACATTTTTACACATTCAGAACAGAGCTTTCATTGTTTGCAAAAATATGATTTATGTATGTTTATATCCTGTCATTGGAAATGAGAAAGAAAGTGTAGAGCATTTTGTATATTTTAGTTTCAAATGATGAAACAAAATTTTGACCTAAATTGTAACAAAGTTTTACAAAATGTTTTAATGCAAGAGAATTGAGTGCTGAAATTAGGCCCATCGACGAGTTTAGGAGGAAATGGGTCAAGAAAAAATATACAGCTTGAAGTGTAAATGAAAATCAGAGGGTGAAACCCAGCATTTTCATCCAGACTGCAGACTGAGGCAAATATAATAATCTTACAGTTTTTTTTTTAAAGACCTGGTTCAGATCTCTAAATTGAGGTTTTGTGTAAAAGTTATAAACAAAGAGTTAAAAAAAACTCACAATTATTAACAGAAAAAAGCCTGCTGATTCAACTTTCACACAGATTAAATTGGAAATATGAGCATGCACATAGCCACACCACAATGAAAAAAACCTAACTTGTCACATGTATTTAAATTATTGTTTTAGTTTGGACATATTAAAATTGTAGTTTCTGATCTAAAATGTTTTTTTTTTATTTAAATTTAAATTTTTTAGTTTATATCAAAGAAAATATGCCATTTGGAGTAAAAATGAATGTTTCGCTTCAAATCTGAAACGTCATGTCACCGTCACATGGCCAAATGTAGCTTGCTGTTTTGTTGCCAGGCTTACAATAAGAAGTTTCCTACTTTGGCTTGCTGAGCGCGAAAGCGCACCTTGGGGCACCTTCACCATAGACATGCACCTTCACCTCCAAGTAAAAGTGACAGTACAACATTTCGTCATTTACTTTCTGGCAACCCAGTTAGTTGCTGGCGTCGTAGGTTAAGGTGTCGACGTCTGCAATTTTCTGAACCATATTTGGAAAAGTTGCTTCTTTCCACCCTTGGATCAAGTTACATGTACTACAAAAAAAGGTTAATTTTTTTATTGCTTTTAGTTGCAAAGTTTAATTTATATCCATACTTATCATTACTAGTTGGTCATCAGTTTTCCTCACCTAGCTAGCTAGCTAGCACGTGCAGTAATTTATTACGCAAAGGTAGAAAATTTCCTCCCAAGCGAAATTGCAGTACAGTATTGTTGTTAATACTTTTTTTTTTTTTTTTGTAAATTTCACATAAGTTATAAAGGAGGGAAATGTAGTTTAATGAGCTTTATTTTTCTGTTAGGCAGGGTTGGCCTTGTTGGAGTCCGCCATTTTGGAGGGAGTGGGAGTTTGCAGTGACTGCAGGTGCAGAGGGGAAAGAAAACGGTAAAACCAACACTTAAACAAAACACTTCAAGCTGGTATGCCTAAAGCCGTGTCTGTGGGGCCTTTTGTTCAAAAGGACACCAGTGACCATAAGATGGTGCCAGACACTCAGCTCACAGCTCTCCCCTTAGTTTCAGCAGCTGCATGTTTCTGTTGTTTTGTCTTGGTGTCTCATCATTAGGTGAACCAAACACACAGCTGCAGTACTTTGAAGAACCACGTGTTTCTGGATGCTCGGTTAGAAATTCAGCTCCTGTTTGGATGTCACTGCTCCTCGATATGCTAATCGGAGCCCTCCTCTCCAAAAGGCCTCTGTTTCTCCGGGGTCACCGCGGAAACACCACTGGTTGTCAGGGAACCTCTTGAGCAGCAGTGCCGTGACAGACCTTAAAGATGAAGGAGGAGGAGGGGGTGCCGAATCTCATTAGATGCCCATGGATAAAGGAGCTGCATTGTGTGGAGGTCTCCAATCCAGCAAGACGCGCACAGGAGGTCACATGTGGGGAAAAAAATATGCCATGTGGCGGGTGTCAATATTGAAAAGATGCCTTCACACTCTGCAAGTGCCTTTTATATTTCTGCGCTGAGCCGGTTATTCTTCGTTAAGCAGCTGCATGCAAACAGCAGGATGTAGCTGCAGCTGTCGGAACAAGTTTCATCACTAGATCTGTAGCGAGCAGACGGAGCAGGGCTGCAGGTGGACTGGCGGCTCCTGCAAGCGTTCTGTCGAGCACTTTCATCTGATCACCTGCAGCAAAGGTGGTTTGAATACGATGTGTGCTTTTATTTTATTTATTTTTTTATTATTGAGGCAACCCAGACCGGGACAGAACTGTGAAAACGGGTCGGGAGCTTTGAAGTGAAACTGGAGGACAGAAAGCAGGAAGAGGGGGGGGGGGGGCGTGGAAAGTCAAAACCCAGACACATTCAGGATAATCCCATGCGCATACTGGTAAGTGACCACACAAAAAAAAGGGGGGAAAAGAGAAAAGTTGGGTCGGGCCACAGACTGAAGGAGAGTGATGAGAGCGCACAGTGCGCGCTGGGACCATCCGGAGAGGAGCTGAATGACGGATATTCCCTGCCTCAGGACACACCCTCCTCTCTCTCCTCTCTCTTTCTCTCATTGTTTCCCACACTGACTCTGCCGCCGCCAGGCTTCGGGATCGGGTTCACAAGCGACCAAGCAGCCGCTCGGATCAGGAGACCGCAGGTCGGAGTCATCCTTCTGCAGACGAGGCGCAACTTTTCTCGCGTTTTCACCTGGGCTCGACTGGATAAACATTCTTTTAAACACGCACACAAAGAGGCACTTTTTGTGTGTTCTGCGGATCAAGCTTGGTGGCAGATGAAGAGAGTGTGTGTCATCTAATTGGGATGAGAGTTCAAGTGAAGTGAGCTGGCAGATTGGACCCTTTAAATCCTCTTAACGCAGGTGGGGGGGGGGCAGGAATAAAGGAGTGTGTTTATATGAGGCGTGTGCGTGTTTCTCAGACGCCCAGGACACAACTGTGAGGAGGAGAGGTTAAGATGCTGATGTTGACGCAATGAAGTTGCTTTGTGGGAGTTTAGACGTTTGAGTCGGTGCAGGAGAAGAGAGTGCACAGCAGGGGAGAAGGAGGAGTGGGTGCCTTCGCCTCTGGAGCACACAGACCGGTCCCCGAATCCTTGGACGCAGGGATAAAGAGCACAAGAGCGCACAGGATGTTTCTCCTCCATCCAAGGAGTAGCAGGGGCGCAAAGATCCACGGGAAGCAGCAGTCTATGAGGTCTGAGTGGCACCGGGGACCCCTCGACCTGCACAGGACTCTGGTGGTTCTGGTGGCTCTGACCATACAGCCGCAGGTAAGTGTCATATCAGGTGCTATTTCAGGCGGAATGCCTTTAAACCCCAAGGCGGACCTGCAGCTCTCCTGTATGGGAAATAAAAATCTGCAGAGAGACTGAGGCTTTCTTCTTTGTGCTCCCATGGTGCTACATGGTGCTGCACCCACCTGTTGTTTCAGACCGCTGCTGCCTGCTATCCACACCAAATTATAATCCTAATTCAGTAGACGGGCATGCAAAATGAACGCGTCAACATCTAACAACAAAGTACCGGTAACCTAATATTGTTGCCAAACAATCCCTTATATTAGGTTAACAAATGAATAAAATATATTAGGCAGCAAACAAATCAGAACATACATCTGATAGAAAATCAATAGTGTGAACGTTTTAGAGCTGAGTAAACCTTTAATTATTTCTAAAGTAATTTAATGAATTCTTATTGAGCAGCAGAGGAAAAAATAACACCTCATATTCACCACACCTCGTGCCCAGAGCTCCATTCTCGTCGGTTCATACAGCTGCCTCAATTTTTTTTCCAAACATTTTTGTGAATTTCTTGTATATACTGTACTGTATATTTTAAATAACTTGTTCTTTGACAAGTGTGTGCGTCTGTCCCTCCCCCCCCCAGTGTGAATCTAATGGTGCTTTTCTGACATAGTCTGGATAAATATCTTTGTTTGCATGAGGCATTGCTGTCTGTGCCAGCAGAGAGAGTGCATGTGGGAGAAATAACAGATTTTTTTTCACCTCTTTGCCCTTCGAGCAGACAGGATATGGCTGTGATGTGTGACCGAACTTATCAGTAGTTAAAGCAGGTTCAGAGGTTCATGCATCTGAGTAATGTGTGTGTAAATGCTGAGATCACAAACAGCATCTGTGTTTTGGGTGTGTGTGGAGCACGGGGCCACAGGCGAGTAAACCCTAGGGGCGTGTGAACGCTGAACGTTCGGACAGCTTTGCACCTCTGAAACCCTCTCACAGCGGAGGAACAACACGCTTCTCTGCTTCGGGTTTCCTGACTTCACTGCAGTCGGGATCCTCTGCGTCTGCTGAAGCTACTGGTGAAGATTAAAAAATAAAATAAAAAGGTTATCCAGAACATGGACTTACTGTGTCCTGGATGACTGAGCATCTTCACCAGCATACTGGTGAAGATATCTTTGTTAAATAAAGGAAACCCACAGAGGTCGCTGAAATAACTTGAAAGTGACAAAAATAATAAAGAAAACAAAAAAAAATCACATAGTTTCTGAATTGTGGTTCAACAGAAATACTTTAAAAACTAATGAAACTGGCCTCGACCAAAGGATGGTACACTTAATATTTTCTTGCACAACCTTTTGAAGCAATCAACTTCTGTAACTCAGACTTTGCACCTGTCGACAGGTATTTTTGTCCACGCCAGTTTTTTCTCCAGACTACATGTTTCAGTTCCTTTCTCAACAGGATTTAGATCAGGGCTCGGAAAACCACTTCAGAATAGCACAATGTGTGTTTTTGATCATTATCCTGTTGGATGACTCATGATCTGTGACTGAAACCAAGCTTTCTGACACTGGGCAGCACATTTGGCTCCAGAATGCCTTGAAAATCTTTGAGATGTCACTGTGGTGTGCACAGATTCAAAGCAGCCTCAGAACAGAACCGAGCCTCCTTTATACTGTAGGTACTGTGTTCTTATTATTGTTTCATGTTTGGGTCTGGGTACGTAGAGCTCATTGTTGCCAAAAAGCTCAAGTTTTGTCTCATCTGTCCAAATGGTCTGCAGAATCTTTGTGGTTTGACCATATGCATTTACGGTAGGCAAATTCCAGTCTGGCTTATTTGGTGTCCTCTTTAGTTGTCACCCGTTAAGTCACTTTGGCTCAAACAGCGATGGATGGTACGATCTGACACTGATGTGCCTTGATCTTAGTGTGCAGCTGGAGTCACAGAAACATCAAGCTGCTTGGATATGGTCCTATAGCATTTACCGTCAACATGATGTCAGTTTTCTTTTAAGCTCCTGGGACAACTCTGTCCTTCGCCTCCTGTGGTCCATGTTCAGCGTGGTACACTCCTTGTTACAGGACACGCCTCAATTCATGTCCCTACAGTCCATTTAGTATCTTTTCTGTGGATACCATCCTTTTTGTCAACGCCAATTTCATTTGTTTGGCTTCAAAAGATTCTGGTAAACCCATCATTTTAAGAAACAACTGATTATTGATTTTTGGTTATTTATTTTAATTACGTTTGCCAGTTTCATTATTTTAGTGTGTTGTTCTTTTTTACTTTTCGACATAAAAAAGAAATCTGTGCACACAGGATAAGGCTTTTGAACACCCAGCACCTCCAATGCAGCCCCTCCACTTTATCTGCCAGCTATATATTCATTTCTTCCCCTGCAGCATATAAAAGCTAAGCTATCACAGCATGTAATTTGGGTTTGCAAAATTAGATTTTTTTTTCCTCGTTCTCGAATGGAAGCTCAATTTTTGAAGCAAGATTAGAATGCACTTCATTGCATGTTTTTGAAGTAAATTGCTATCTCAGGCACGCCGCACAGATTTTGTTGTAAATGTCGTTTTCAAAGCAAGAAACGATTTTTGCTTGTTGACTCAAACAAAGTAACACAAGTCAAATTAAATGGAATAGCTCAACCAATAATTGCCTTTTTATCGTGACTAAGATGAAAAAATTCTGCACAATTACATGTCAGAAAATCAAATCAAAGATAATATTTGTAACTAAACGAAGGGTATTCAGATTGGCGACAAATGAAGCACAGCAACAGAAAAAAAAGCATTTTATTGTCTGAAATCAGCACAGTGGTATTCTGCCATTATCAGGTTTTAAAGATTACCACCCTCGCTGGTGGTGAAAGGTGAAATGTTTTTGCCCATATCTGTATGTGTTTTGTCTGTTAGCAAAATATTTTTGGCACCACTTTTAAAGAGTAATTACTGGATGTGCATCTAGAATTGATTAACTGTGGAAGTGAACCCAATGACTCCACAACTAATTGACTTTACTCATCACAAAAATGACGAAGCAGTTTTTATGGAAATCGAGCTAAAACTTGGTGTGGTAGTAGCTGAGAATGATCCTCAGCACGTTCTGAGTGCTCACCAGTCTCACAAGATCTCTCAGTATGGCACCAAACTTGATTTTTCACAATAGTGATGCAGTTTGTATATGTTCCACTGACTCAGTACCACAGGATGAAGTATTATAGAATCAAGTGAAAGTTTTGGGTTCTTCTTTAGGCCTCTTGTTCTCAGTCAGCCCAACATCTTTTAACAGCTCCTCCTGCCTTTGGTCGTTAACACAGAGCTCCATCACTGAACCTTAAAGGCCGGCCTTTGGTCAGAAGGGATTAGCTGTGCGGCGGGCTGGGTTCTGACTTTAACTGCTGAAGCGCTCCCGCAGAGATTCATGGGCTCCAGCTCCTCCGTCTCCCCCGTCCTCCCCGTCTCTGGTCTGACTGAGCGCTGAAACGCTGGTATGCAGGGAATGGCTCCAGCAGTGAGTGGAGCAGAGGGACAAAGGAGGATGTAGAGTGATGAGCGCCACTGTACCTCCACAAACCTTTTGATGTAGACAAGTTCACCCCCTCCACCCCCCCTGCAGACGCTAACCCCAAACCTCTCTGGGCTCAGGGACAGGGTGCCGTGGAGGGACACGCAGTCATTAACAATGGGGCGATTTTGGCTCAGCTTTGGCCTGCATGGCTTACAGAACCCAGCAGATCTTGGGTGTCCTGTTCATGGCTGATTGAATCAAACGCCTATCATACTGTGATAAAATGCATTTCACTTGCCGCCCCTAGTGTTAAAAAATGATGGTACCGTTTTGGTCAAGCCCTTAGATCCTTTACGATCAAAAGGGCCATTTCTGCCCCCTTTGTTCGATAAATTAAACGTGTTCTGAGCCACAATACCTGCTACAACTGGGATTCTGAACTGGTGACCCACAGACCACTTTAAGTTTGTTGGAGGGCACTTTTCTGGACAGTAGGGGTGATTTTATAAAACTAAAAATATCTAATGATTTTTAACGTTTATTGATATTTTTACATTCTAAGACAAAATAAAAGATGAGATTCTTGTAAAGAAGGAAAAAAATATATAGTTTTTGCCCATTTTCTAAAAATTAAAACAATAAACTATGCATTTTATTTATTTATTTTTTTGTAGAAAAATTATGTATCCTGCTTTGAAGAAATAAAGTGTAAAGTGAAAGTGAGTATGTTTTACTCCTAGTAATGTTTCTAGTATTCATATATTTGCTAAATAAATTACAGGAAAACTGCTAAAACTAGACCCTTTAGTTGTTGTTATAACATCCAAGAAAATTCAGTTTTATTTCAGTTTTGGTCAAAGCATGAAAGAGCCGCTGCAGAGGGACCAAAGAGCCGCATGCGGCTCCAGAGCCGCAGGTTGCAGACCCCTGGATGAAGAACGATGAAGTGGAGAGATGCAGGAGGCGCTGACACAAATATGTTTTGTTCTTTAAGCAAACATTGTCTGATAGTTATCAAGTCAGAAGCGGTTTCTTCCTTGTTTCACAGTAACATTTTAACACGAGAGGGCAGTGTTTGTGGTACGTCTGGGTGGGTGTGGTGGTTCGAACACCTGAGACCAGGAAAGGTGGGAAGAAACTACTTTTACTCAGGTAAGCACCGGGCGGCCGTCCTTGCTCCCAGACAGAGTAAAACTAAAGAAGTGTTTTCTGCTTCACCACTTTTCTATGTTTACCTGTTGTTTACCTGTTGTTTACCTGTTGTTTACCTGTTGAAGGTAGCAAACTTGTTTTGTTTTACATACAAATTAGATTAATTGAAGAATTAAATCATTTACAGATTTCACAGATAAAAACAAGTTAACTTTAGTTTCTTACACGTTAATGGTTTAAGTTGGGTTTATGGAATGCAGATTAACCTGAAAAGTTCATTTGATGTGATCAACTATTTTTTTAAGGTTATCAATCTGTTCAACGTCTTAATCCTGTTCATTGTCTCAGTCCTGTTCAGTAATCTGTAACAACCTGATCAATACCAATCAAACGATGGAGGGAGTTGGCCAGAGTCCTGTTGAACACTGAGTTTAAATCGTTGAAGGAAACACCAGAACAACGTGGCATTATGTTTTTAAAGCTCATTGTGTGAACGTTTAGGAAACGTTCACTCTGTCGTGATCCATTTTTCTTCCGTATGTTTTTCGGCACAATTCTCGTCCTGCAGTTTTCAAGTTATTTCAACAAATCATATTTCAGCTCTTTCAGGACAATCCTGTTGTGACTTTTGGTATTGGTGCAACTTTAGCTTTTTGAAATATTTAGCCTTTTCTGCCATTTTTTTCCCCTCATAGAAAATGAACTGAGCTCATTTTACCTCCTTCAAATCTTTAGATGTGTTTACAACCTTTTACTGCTCCTTTCACATTTTGTTCGGCTTCTTGCAGCTTCTTTGTGCGAATTTAAACTTTGTTCAGCTACTTTCAGAAAATTTTAGTTGTTTTGTTCAGCTGTTTTGTTGCTCCTTTCAGATTCTTCCTGCTAACTACAACATTTTTGTGCTTCTTCTAATTTATTTCTGATAATTTCAGCTTGTTATGATCCTTTCAGCTTTGCTCTTCAGCTATTTATAGCTTTTCCAGCCGATTTCACTTTTTTTTTTTTTTTTTAGCTCATTTCAGCTCTATCCATTTCCTTCTGGTAGTTCACCTTCTTCTTCTTCAGCAAATTTCCTAATTTTTGTGCTATTTTCTGCTAATTTAAACACATTTCAGCAAATATGTGTTCTTTCTGTTTTCTTCTACTATTTTAGGCTTGTTCTTCTATTTCAGCAAAAAAAAAATTTCAAATTTCAGCTGTTTTTCAGCAGGTTCTTCTGCAATAAGCATTCACATTGCGTTTATGCAGGAAATGCAGTGTCTTTAGTTTTAAATTAATTTTGGACTTTGAGTTGACCAGAAGCCTGAACAGGGATTAGAACCCTGACCCTCAGATTAAAGGTCCAGTGCTCCATCCAGACTCTGTCGGTCCTGTAGGATGAAATCTAGACTGACTCAGGCCTCGGATGTTTGTCGTCGGGTCACTGTCCAGGGTCAGTATCGGGTCAGCAACGGTTATGTGTCAGTACCGGGTAAACGTGCAGGCCGATGTTGAGGTGAACACCTCTGCGCCTCTGGTGCTTCTGCATCAGAGCCAAAACGAAGGAGCACGTCTTCTGGGTGTTGCTGGGGTTGTTGTCCACCTCTGACAGGACCAAAAGGAACTGGGGGTTCTGCCAGAACAAGCCTGCAGAACCAGAACACACATTTTCACAGGACTGTAATCTCCGACATCATTTCATCTCATATATTTATCTCACATACGGGTCCAGCCCCCCAACGTCTCCTGCTGAGCTTCATCACCCGTCAGACTCCCCCAATTCAACGTTTCAGATCATTTTTGGATCAATCACAACTTTTTTTTTTTTTTATCTGTAATTCTAATTTTCCAAACTGATGAAAGCTGAGGACACATTTTTGGTAAATACTGCAGAGTCAGCGTGTAATGCAATCATGCACAGCTAGCACTGTTAGCAAAATATCTCATGAACCACTGGGCAGATCTGAAGAAATCCTTCAGGAACTTATTATCATGATCTACATCTGATTCACTGTTGGAGCTAAACCAATTAAAGATGGCCGCCACAGACAAGTGACATTAGAAAACACCAAACTGACTATAAATGGTCATTTTGTCAGATACTGGGCTACATTTTGGTGAGGTAATATTTGTCATTCACAACACATAATCTGAGTTTATTGCATGAATGTTTATGAAACATTCACTCTGCTGTGATGCATTTTCCTTCTGAATGTTTTTCAGAGTGATTCTCATCTCGCAGTTTTCAAGCTACTTCAACAAATCATTAATCAAAATGTTTGGCTCTTTCAGGATAATCCTGCTACTGGTGCAACTTTAGCTTTTTGAAATATTTAGTATTTTCTGCAATTTTTTCCTCAGAAAATAAATTGAGCTCATTTTACATCCTTCAAATCTTTAGATGTGTTTAAAACCTTTTACTGCTCCTTTCACATTTTGTTCTGCGTCAGCTTCTTTGAGCAAATTTAAACTTTTTTCAGCTACTTGCAGCTAATTTCAGCTGTTTTTTCAGCTGTTTTGTGCTCCTTTCACATTCTTTCTGCTAAATTCAGCTTGTTTTGCTCCTTTCAGTATATTTCTGCAAGTTTAAGCATTTTCTGCTTTTTCAGCTACTATTTAGTTGTTTTACTTTTAGCTTTTTATGTTTATTCCATATTTTTTGCGCTCAGTTCAACTTTTTTCAGCCCAGTTCAGCTAAAATGTGCTCTCACTACTTGCTTCTGGTAATTTAAGCTTTTTTCCTGCTTTTATAGCTACTTTTCAGCATTTTGTTTTGCTGATTTCAGTTTTTTTTCCAGATAATTTCCACTTTTTTGTGCTAATTTCTGTTTCTTTCATCTTGTTTGTGCAAGATTTTGCTCTCTCCACTTCCTTCTGAAAATTTAAGCTTGTTCTACGTTTGCAGCCATTTTTATTTTACTTTTTTTTTTTTTTTTTTTTTTTTTTAGCATTTTTTGCTAATTTTAGCTGTTTTCAGATAAACTGAAGTTTTTTTGTGGTAATTTCTGCTACTTTCAGCCTAACTTATTTCTGCTGATTTCAGCTTCCTTTCAGCTTATTTCTGCTAGTTTCAGCTTTTTCCTGCTATTTCAGCTACCTTTTAGTGTTCACTTCCTTCTGGTAGCTTAAGCTCTTTTCTGCCCTTTCAGCTACTTTTCAGCTTTACTGTTGCTAATTTCAGCTTTTTTTTGTTGCTAATTTACTATTTTTTGTGCCAATTTCTGCTTGCAGTATTCAAACCTAATTCGCCAAATACTGTATGTTTCTGTTTTCTTCTGCTAACTTAAGAATGCTCTTCCATTTCAGCTACATTTCAGCATGTTTGTAGCTAATTTCAGCTGTTTTTAGCAAGTTGTTCAACAATAAGAATTCACTCTGCATTTTTGCAGAAAATGCAATTTCTCTAGTTTTTGTTCAAATCCTGTGCACGATGTTTAAAGTCTAAATCTGTTTTTATCTTCACTCTGCATCAAACTGCCTCACTGCTGCACAGACCAGAGGTGTGCAAATAAACCTGATGTTGGATAAACAGCTGGTTTAAAACAGCAGCAGTCTCTGGAAGTTTAGTAAAACTTCTTCTGTAAAAGCCAGAACATGTTCACGATCACATGCTGCCCTCTGACCAGAACGTTTCAGACAGAAAAGAAGAAAAAGAAACAAGTCAACTTGGATCAGAGCCTCTGGTGGTCGTCGTCTTGTCAGATTAGGCTGTTTCAACAACCTCCCACCTGCTCACGGATCTTACCGCTGAGAGGAAATCCTCCCGCCGTGATGCTCGGCACCCAGGTGCCGTGATGCATGACGCAGCTCCACAGCTGCTCGCCGGAGCCAGGCTCGCTCGTCATGTGGCACACCTCCACCACCTCAAAGTGCAGCTGGAAGTCCGACACTGACATCCTGACGGAGGCAGAACCATGTGAGCCGAGCAACCAGAACCAGCCACCACCGATGTGCACTGCACGTTCATCGTGTGAATGCCGAGTCAGCGTTTAGTTTCCCCTCTTTCAAGTTTCTTATGTTTATTATTATTTTTTGTGATAAATACTTCTGCATACTTTATGCTATATTTTAACTACCATAATTTCTGGACTACAAGCCGCTACTTTATTCACACGCTTTGAACACTGAGGCTAATTTAAATAATTTTTTTTTTTTTTTTTTTTTTACAGTTAATGAGCTTCATGACGCCAAAGCATTTAACTACGTCACACCCGGCTGCTCACATAGCTGCCCAATACACGTCTCTTGTGTGGGGTGGGGGGT
>JARVGQ010001461.1:25264595-25278044 GCA_031762355.1 Hypsolebias martinsi | reverse complement strand
GACGTGACGGCCGCCATCTTGGATTTTCGCCGCACCGGGAGCCGGTTCCGGTAACCGGCCGAATCGGTATCCGGCCGCTCCGGTGTAACGGAACTCGGCCGTAAACCGGGGGTTACTTAATTTTATGCTATTAAATAGTTTGATTGATTTAAATATAGTTCAGTGTCCACACATCATGAATATATTCAGGAGTATAAACAACGACTGGAGTTTTGTTGTGGTGTGTTCAAGTTAAAGTAAAGGCCTCGCGTTACTAGAAGGAACGTGTTGCCCTTGCCATTTGTGCCTGTATTTAAATTATTAGAGACCAAAATGTTAAGCTGTTTTTGCTCGGTGTTGTGGATGACTCTCAGCTACGACCACATCAATTTTTAAATCAACATCTGCAACATTGGAGTTACATCCATTTTTGCGTTGGCCAGCGTTGATTAGTTGAGGTGGGCATTGCAAACTGAGCTGATTCCAAAAGTTAATCAGTTTTAGATGTCTATCCAATGATTCAAGTTCAAGTACAGTATCTTTATTGTCGTTCGCATCACATGTGGTACATGAGGTGGAATGAAATTGTGTACTCAGGGTCCCAGTTACACCCAAATTAGCAAAAATATAAAGTATAAAAATAAACAGTATATAAGGATCTAAGATATACACTCAGATAAACGTTAAACGAACGCTAAACCTCTAAGATGTATGGTAAACACTAAGAATGTACATCATTAAAACAGCAGCCCGAACAAGAATACAACAGCATAAAGGCAAGAGATCGGCAGCATGGATGAGATCAGCAGTATGGGTAATCAGCAGCACAGATAATTAACAATTAAAACAGAATTACAGTGATTTTTATTTTCCCTTACAGTGATTATTCTGGTTAAAGATTTATGAGTCTAACAGCTTCAGGGTAGAAGCTGTTCCTCAGTCTAGTGGTTCTCACTTAACGCTCCTCAATCTCCTGCCTGAGGGGAGCGGGGCAAAAAGTGTGTGTGCTGGGTGAGTGGGGTCCTTCATGATGCAGGTGGCTCTCTTCCTGCATCTGAAGGCGTGGATGTCTGATCACCGTACTGTCTGAATTTTTCATTAAAATCCATACAGTGGTTGATGAGATATTTTGCTAACAGAAAATGTGAAAAAAGTAAACAACTCCCAGCTGAAACCACACTACATTTAACACAATTCTTGTGAAAGTGATGGATTAATTGCTACTTTTGTGCTAAGGTTTGTCGGTGACGACCGTATACTCCTCTTGCTGTCCTTGGATCTAATGCGTTATGTTGACCCAAAGACAGCAGGAGGGTTAGACTGAGCTCCAAAAGTTTATCAGTTAGTCAAATGATAATTTTCTGAAAGTTTCATCAAAACATGTGGTGCATGACATATTTTGCTAACAGACAGACAGATTGACTGGCTGTTAATGGTAATATTTAAATAAAGCATTAACACAGTTAATTAGTGCTCATACTTAAGATCAGTCTCAGCTACTACCACACCAAAAGTTATGTTAATATCCGTAAAACTGAACGAGTTATAGCAAAATTTGTGTTTCTATAATCAGTTGGCTGTGCCAGCCATGCTGAATAGGGTTGACCCTAAAAGTGAACCAGTTGTAAATGGAAGTCCAATGATTACTTTCTGCATGTTTCAGTATAATTCGTTCAGTGATTCGTGAGATATTTTGCTAACAGACACGCCAAAAACATTTTTGTTTGCCTTTGCCAGTTTCTAATGAAAATCACATCTCTTTTGTCATCATGGAGCACAGTTTACATGTTTCCATCGCACAGATGGCAACAAGACTGTGAGTGTTGTTCGCTCGCTTCCGAGCGCTTATTTGCATTTGACTTGGTGAGGAAAAACAAATACGAGTTAAGCTCAAAGTTTCCCTGCAACGCGAAAACAACAGTCGCTGACGGTTAAAAATGTAAAGCTTCACAACAGTCGATTCAAATGGGCTCCTCGCAGCTACTGCTCGCCTGTTCAGAAAGAATCCGGAAGCCATATTGTGTGCCTCGGGCTCAGAGCGGGTTACCACGGTAACCGGTTGCTAGGCGGCATAATAAAAAAGACCAAATTTATACGTGCTTGCGTCAGAGGCAACGGCGTATCCATGGCGACGGAACGCTACACACAAACGCAGCAATGCCGAGTATAGCACATGCTTCTTGTTTTAGCACAGTTAGCCGTTTTTATCTGTAGGCTAAATGTGAAAATACGAAACTTTTTTCGACTTTGACCAGAATTAGAAGACGGAACATGGCTTATTTTGTCATTGTTAAAGTTCATTAACCATAATGTTATCCGTTTGTGCGTAAAACAACAGTTAAGTTACAATATTTTTGACACTGTCGTCGTTTAATTTCGTTCGTCGTCGTGAATGTGGGCTGGTAACGTACGTTAACAACCACCCTCCTTCCCATTTCCTCATCATGAGCGACTTACATCAGCGTAATAGTTAGTCATCCCGGTTAGGCGGCGGCAGCGTCTCCGTTAACGGGAATCCAGGACTCGACGTTCCTCCGTGAATCCTCTTCTCTGACGTTGTTGCAGCTCTGACTAATAACTTGTTATCCCCAACTCCCCGCATGTTCTCACATCAGCTGTAGCCCACAGCAGCATGCTGGCCGCCCCGCGACACATTGACATCAGCACTTAAATAAACAAATAAATAAATAAATAAATACATAAATAAATAAAAATTGGATTTTTCATTTATGCTTTGGCCGCCCAGTCTTTTAGCTTTTAGCTGCTGCAACTCCCCTGCAAGTAACCTTCCACTTGCCACTTCTGCTGTGGACTTTTAAATAAATTAATCACTTTTTTTTTTTTGGTTTGCAGTGACAGGCTGCGATTTCCGTCACTGCTGCCCACTGCATGCTGCTCAAAAGTCAGTGTGGACTTTTTCTATTGCGGGAAATCAAAGACCCTGCACAAGACTGAAACCTCAGTTTGCAGGTAAAACACTTGATTTTAAGCTCAGAGGAAAAAGGAAGAGGGAGGATGTTCTTTCAGTAGGAGTCCCTCCTAATGTGGAGTCCCGAAGGCGTGGGATCTCCCCTTTGCACTTTCCTTTTTCACTTAGCATATACAGTATAAATAAATGTCTCCCCCTTCCCCCATTTATGTAAAGTTTGAAAGCACCACGTCAACTATTTGAGTTAACACTTATCAAAAATTCATATGGTTTCACTATATAGCATATTTTATACCCATGATCTAAAATATCCTATATCTCAGACGCACATATTCTAAATGAATACTTTCTATTTTTATCATACTGATTTTTTTTTCCCCTCTCAGACATTGGCAGACGGTGAGAAATATCTTGTGCCTGTGATTAAAAAAAAAAATCTATTATTATCCGTCGGCGAGGTGAGCTTCTGGTCCATTCAGTGGGAGAGGGAATCCCTCAACGTCACCAAGGATACCAAACACAACACCGAGACAAATATGGGCATGTACGTCATCGGAACTTCGGGGCGGGGCTTGAAAGCTAGAAATGCCCTGGTTGTACTCGAGGCGGATGGCTTCATTCATAAGACAAGATCTACTACGGCGCACCATAACACCCGCGTTCCGTTACCGGACTTTATGGATCTATAATCGCACGCTGTTTTTTTTTTATTTTTTATATATATAGCCTATATTTTTTTTATTTATCTTTTGACACGAGCGGATTTTGAGGAGAGAGCGCGAGGATTTTACAGCCAGAAAGAGAAGAGAATAAAGGCAGAGGAGATCTTCAAGAACTTTCTCCCTCTGGAAGCGGAGGGGGGGATATTGGATTAAGTTTCTTCATGCAACTTTTTTGGAAAGAAACCAAATCCATCTCACCGGAAAATAACAAAAAGCTTGACGGTAAGAAAAGCACCATACCGGAAACATCTGTCCGCAGCTGCACTTAAAAGTCTAGGAGAGTGTTAACAACTATGGACTTATTGGTGCACCGCTGGGCAGTAACACCAGCCATGTCCTCCCCGCAGTCCCCCCACTTTAACCCTCTTGTGTGCTGCCCCGGCCCCGCTGCAGGTGACATCGGACGTCCTCCGGCTCCTGCAGGTGTCTCGTTCCCTTCCGGTCCCTCCGGGGAGATGTACCAAGGGTTCCCCGGCGACCCCGACAGCGGATCCCGTGGAAGCTCGTCTCCATCCATAGAGTCCCAATACCTGTCCTCCGTGGACTCCTTCGGGAGCCCGCCCACCACCAGTGCTCCACAGGTAGATAACAAAATAAATAAATAAACGGATGCTTGCATGATAAATCAAACAAACAAGCAAATCGTATGCTCATATATTTATTTGTTCAGTTAGCAACAGCTATACTTTAAATAATTCCTAAGGCCACGTATGTAATTTTACTAACAGGCGTTTAAAAGCTAGAGCAAATAAAAAACAGGCTAAATTCTGTATGAATTTAAGGCACATCACAGCAGAAACATTGAAATCGTGCCACTTTATCCCAACTACAGTAAGATATTTCGTAAACGACGTGCTCGTGTTTCTGTGAGCAGGTGTGTGAACGTTCCGGTGATTTGTTGCCAGTGGCAGCCCGGTCTGTCTGACAGCATGCTCGGATCAGAGCCGAGCGGCTGGAACTCCCTACGTCATCGCCGAAGCCCCGCCCCCTCCCTCTCCTCCGCGCTAGCAGCGTTCTCTCTTCTTCCGCGCGCTCCGCTCACACAGGCCTCGCCGTGACGTCAGTGCCCGTTCTATTTTGGAGCGCTACGTCGCGTTGCCAAGGGGAACACTGGGGGCGTGACGGAGGAGGGAAGAGGAAGAAGGGACTGAGAGAGGGAGGAAGAGAAGAAACGATTGGTCGAGCCGCTCGCTGTCAGAGTCGCCTGCTCCTCTGTTCTCGCGCGCTTTGAAATGAATAAATGTCGGCATGCTCTTTAATGTGTCCGAAATAAACCAAAAGAAAGACCCATTTATTAAACGCCATGACTCAGCAATAAGTAAGAATGAAAACTCATAGATTCAGTTTTTATGCATGATTCTTCAATCCTATGATACACATCAGTTTTTGTTGTTGTTGTTGTTGACTGCAAGTAAGTTTATGTAATTAATCTATACATAACTAGTGTTTTATTTTATACTTGTGGGGATAATTGTCCCTAATGCCCATTCTCAGATGGACCTTTGGATAAACAGCTTAAAATACTGAATAAATTTAAAATACAACACTTATCAACAGAAACTAATAGACTAAAACAGCATTATTTAAATTGTGGGAAATGGTTTGATCATTTGTGCCTTATAGCTCTTTTAGACAATTTTTTCCAATCTTAAAAAATAAATAAAGAACGGCAGTCAGTTGTTCTGGAAGGTGCATTTAATCATTTGAATAGAAAAGGGCTTGTCCCTGAGAGGTTTTAATAAAGGCTTGATTTTTTAAAGCTGATTTTCTTAGACTATTTATTTATTTATTTTAGATTTTTAGGTCCCATGAAATAAAATATACCTTAGCATTGATTGGACTTCTACGTTATTGCATCCATAAAGTCTACACTTTGTCTTCATCGCTGCACTGACGTAAATAACGCTTGTGTTGGATTATTGAACTACTGGGAATTTGTCAATACAGTATTTATCTTTTTTTAATTCTTATTTTTTATTCTTCATCTCAAAAGCTTCAAAATGACACGGAATTTGTTGAAATGAGACAATTTAGCACCTGGCAACAAGCACGTTTTGTTTGCAAAGTGATCATTTGAAAACTCTGTTTTTTATTAATCTGGAGCGGATATATTTTTAAAATGATTGTATGAAGGGATTTCCTGGTGCTATGGCAGCCGGCAGAGACAAATTGTCCATTTGAAAGGAAATTCTAAAACTTATAAAAGAAAGGTTTATTTCTAAAGACCTGTCGGAAAACTTATTTTTACAGACTATTTTAGTCACTGGGATGGTATGGAGACCTTTTCACACAAACCTGAATTAGTGCAACAATAAATTGCACCTTCTTTTTCAGCCTGCACTCATTTTGCATCTTTTGTGTGTGTTTTTTCCCCACACTTTTCTTCACCCACTTGTTCATGTTCAGGCTGTCAGGAAGCTGGTGCTCATCTGAGGCCCTGGAAGTGATTTAACTTGTGTGTGTGTGTGATTCACGTCCAGTGAAATTTCTCGTCTCTCCTCTGCAGGAGTGTGTGTCAGCAGGTGCTGGCTTGAGCATTGTGGGCAGTGGGCCAGGGAGCAGTGGCGGCGCTGAGATGCCCGGCTCATTCGTGCCCACCGTCACCGCCATAACCACCAGCCAGGACCTGCAGTGGCTGGTTCAGCCGACCCTCATCTCCTCCCAGGCCCCTGGACAGAGTGTTTCCACTGGCACCACCACCATGGCCCAGCCAATGCCACTGGTGGACCCATATGACATGCCGGGTCCCAGCTATTCTTCAGGGGCTGGCTTCACCCCTCCAAGTTCAGAAACTCCGGGGCCAGCTCCAGGCCCCGTCCGCCAGTCCAGACCCCGCAGCCGCCGTGCACGAGACGAGTCTGTGAGTGAAGATGGAGATGTTGGTGTGTTAGTAAGTTCGTGTGCTTGAGCGGCTTGCTTGTTGACTCTTGCATGTCACACATGCAGTGCAGGTAAACAGCTTACCAAATATTTCATCCAAGTAATGTGCACTCACATTTAAAGACGGTTCTAACGGGTAAAAACACCAAATCTATTTTGTAGGTATTTTGAAAACACATGCAGGGAAAGACTTTTAGAGGACTGGGTGGAACAAGACAATTACATTTGGAAAATGTGAAAACAAAGCTTTTCTACTAAGCAGTTTATTTCTGATCTTCCAGCTAACACCTGAGGAGGAGGAGAAGCGACGCATTCGTCGAGAGAGGAACAAGCTGGCTGCTGCCAAATGCAGAAACCGCAGACGAGAGCTCACAGACAGACTGCAGTCGGTGAGTTCAGCCACGTTTCGGCTGCATGACTATAATCAGACCCTTAACCTCCCATTGCATGTGAAGGATGCTAATAATAGAGATTACTGCAATCAGGTATTTAGACTTTTATTAAATTAATTGTGGTTTTTAGGAGACTGTTGTGCCTGAACATGTTTATAATTAGAGAATTCTTCTTTGAAACAGCTTACATATACCTGCAAGGAATGAAATAAGTTCTGCTATAGGAAACAGCCCTAAATGCAAACAGATGATGTAATATTTAAAGTGGGGTTCTGTGGAAAGGTTAAGAACAAATACTATCTCACCTATAGGTAATATTTTGAATTACCTCAGTTTGGAGAAGTAGTTTCATTCCAACTCAAAATTTTCACAGCAGTTTATTACAAGGTATTCTAGTCCTATTTTAAGAATGTTTCCACAAGATGTTTTGTATTTATACAGTAATTTACTCAAAATTCAATGGGCATTTCTGAGTGCTGCTTGGGGAAAATTCCAGCAGAAACATTGCTGGAATAACTATGGATGAGGAAAACTGACGGCAATGTAAAAGTTTATAAAATGCATTTACATGAACTGCTTTGAAACGTTTTAGACAGGAGTTCTTTCTAGATCAGCATTACTCTGTTCTTGGACTAGCCCATAACTATTAAGGCACAGAACAGTTTGATTTAATTATGATTCATTTTGATTATTTTATAACCTAAATAACTATGGCTCACTTTTCACAGATATTCACACATTATATACCATATTTTCAAGCCTAGTTAAGAGCACAGGCTGCTGAACAACAATTAGCATAGATGCTAACTCTTGAGAATGCCATAGCAAAGCTAATGCTGCTAGCATTGTGTTTATCAGAATTTATACACAAATCAAATGTTTCAAAGTCATTACTAAAATCATGTCATGTTATACCATACCATACCATACCATACCATACCATACCATACCATACCATACCATACCATACCACACCATACCATACCATACCATACCAATTTATTTATAAAGCACTTGAAACAGGAACAAGGCCAACCAAAGTGCTGTACAATAGAAACAAACAAGTACAGCTGACAGGAAAATATAAAATAAAAATATAGGTACAAATAGCAGCAGAAAATAACCAAATGGTCAACACTGTAAAACACAGACAGGATCAAAACAAATCACACCGTGTCAAAGGAAAGAAAATAAAAGTGGGGTTTCAAGCGAGACTTAAAAACAGTGAGTGAGGGAGCCTGCCTGACATGCAGTGGCAACTCATTCCACAGTCTTGGACTTGCAACAGAGAAAGCCGTCACCTCTGACAACTAACTTCAGCTAATATTCCAAACAAGTGTCCCTCAGAGTTCAGTGAAGAAAGGATTAAAATGAGGAGAAAACATAAAGCTTTTTACTGCAGCACGTTTCCATTGTAGGAATCTATTGTAACCAGAACAAATGACAACGTGCAGCAACTACTCTGCTGACAGTCTGAAAGTGGCAGCACAGATTTGCGTTAACAAAATAGACATTTACAAATGTATATATCTCATGTCATGCAATGCCATGCATCTATTTAATTCTTAGTTCATCAGTTGCTGTAAGTCCAAATTGAAACCAATTTCCTCACACTCAAGAACAATCTACAGCAGGTAAGATGTTGACTGTTTGCAGCCTTTCTACAGAACCTCATTGTAAAAGATCCGAACCATCCCTGTAGATGGACGCTGTCGCAAACATTCTTCTCCTTTGTCGTTCTTCTGCATCTCGTTTCTTGTGCCTTGTCCTGTCTCTCTCCTAGCTCACAATGTTTCTCTCTCTGCTCCCCCTCCTCGCAGGAGACCGACATACTGGAGGAGGAGAAAGCAGAGCTGGAGGCTGAGATCTCGGAGCTGCAGAAGGAGAAAGAGCATCTGGAGTTTGTCCTGGTGGCCCACCAGTCAAACTGCAAGATTCTATATCAGGAGCAGGCCCAGCAGGGCTCAGCGCAGCTCCCTTCCGTGCCGTCTCAGATCCCTCCCCAGTCCCTACAACCTCCTCCCGTTTCCATCGTGGGCTTGACTGTGAAGGAAGACTCTTTCTATCTCCCTCCTGCCTACACAGTCCACCCGGCCTCCTCACAGCCCCAGCCTCTGGTTCCGCAGCAGCCGCAACAAGTCCAGCAGCCTCAAGCAGAGATGATGCAGGAGGTAGAGTTTTCTAGTTCTTACTATGGCTCAAGTGAGCCAGCACCTGGTGGGCCATGCCTCATGGCCAGTGACAGTGGTGGTGGTGTTAACCATGACGATGCGGCCGTTGGCAGTTACAGCACCTCATACACATCTTCATTTGTGTTCACCTACCCAGAGGGAGCCTGCGGGGTCAGTGCCAACCAGCGGAACAGCAGTAGCGAGCAGTCGTCCGATTCCCTGAACTCGCCCTCGCTGCTAGCGCTCTGACTGACCGACAGACACACACATATTACCAAGCACACACACGATGCTCACTGGAGGCGGAGGCTGAGACACGCACCGAATCAATCAGCCTCAACGAGTGAGGGTTAAAAGTAGCTGGTCGTTTGAACCTGATCGGGTTAAAGTTTACACGTTGGAAAATAAATTCCAATTTAGAGCCTTAGAGAACGTTGCACATCACTTAACCTTTAACATTGAGCTGAAACATGGGAGCAGCTGCTGTGTTCTCGGCACAATGCTAGCAAGAGAGCACGATTAATGAGTAAAAATAGAGCCGCAAAAAAAAAAAATCTATGTTGCCAATTTGAGTTGCTCTGAATTACCACATTGATTCACAATGAATTCCTTCATTCAGATACTCTCATTGAGTAAACGACAACACGTAGTGCTACACCCCAACACGCACCAGAGCCCCAAACTTGTTCCCTCTGTCGGTTCCCTCTCCGCTAGTGCTCTCGCTTTTCATTCTGTTTTCCATTCGTAATTTTTTTCACCGCTTCCCTCTTGTTGAATGTATCTGTGCAGATCTTAAATAGGGGCTGAGGACAGTTTGTTCAGGGTCTTTTCGTGGGGGACAGACCACTCGCTCACCCGCAACTCCTCATCTGCTCCGCTTCCCTCTGCTTCTTCATTTTTTTTGCTGCTCGGACGTGACAAGTTGGAGGCCTGAGTGTCAAAGCCTCCCTCTAAACCTTGTGCTTTCTTCTCTCACCTTACAAACAAAACTCTCTTCTGCCATCTGCCAACCTGCCGTGCGGCCCATCTCTACCCATCTCTGTTTTCTCCTCTTCTGTCTCTATATTTCTCCCTCTCTCTGAAGTCTTCGACCACTGGGAGACCGACGACCCCTTCCAGCCCTTGGGACCTTGAGTGAAATCCGGCGCAGCTAACATTCCTTGTTGCACCCTGTCATTCAAGGATATGGACGCAACACGACCAAACAGAAGAACTTCTCTCCTTGGAGCTCATTCGCTCAGATCTTTATTGTGAACAGCGACGTCCAACACGCATAAAGATGGACGCCATCATGATCTGCCGAGCCATTTTTTGGGGCGACGTTCACACAATGACGATTTAACACAACTCTCGCGAGAAAGAAAGTAGAAAGTGACATGCTGACCCTGATGGAGAGAGTCCTGGTCAGCCAGCGTTGGGACCAACAGCTGACACACAAAACATAAAAAAAACCAAATGGTATGAATACAAAGCTAAATCAATAACAGAGAAAGACAAGAGAACATTTACGCCATCTGAAAAACAGCCTTGTTTTCATGCTCTGAGCTGAAGAAACTGACGTGACGTTTGGTCGCAGCTCAGAGTTGATCGGATGTGAACCTTTGTTAAACAAAGGGACTATTTTTTTCCATTTTTAATCAAAAAGTGTTTCAGACGACCTCTACACGTTGGGCTCGGTGGCCTCCGGGCACGAGTTTATCGCGACTGAGTCCACTCGGAGGCACCCGGCCCGTTTATTTCTTTCTTTGTTGAGGTTGATGTGGCGACTGAGCACAAAAGCAAGACCCGAGTGGGGAGGAGTCAGAGAGAACATGTGGGCTGATGTTGTGGAGTGAGCGTCTTGTCCTTCGCCTGTGAACTTATAAAAAAAATTTTCTTGTATTGTTTAAGTGAAAACTGTTATATATATATATTTTTTTTATTGTTTATGTTTGTTTGTGCGATTCCTTGTTCTGTTCTTTCTCTCGTGCTCTTGCCTTTTTCTATTTGTTGTATTGTTTTCATTGGGAGTGTTTCCCCCACAACTGTTACTATTATCTTTGTAACACTTATTTTATTATTTTATAAATATATATATATATATTTTTATTTGGCAACTTTGGAGGCATATTGTGCACAACAAAAGAAGAAGAAAAGAAACAGTACACATACGTCTGAACATGTATGTGTAGACGTGTACGTGCCATGATTGTAAACTTTGAATGTCTGCAGATATAAACAAGATATTTTTGTCAATGAAGATTTAGCTAAAATACATATAAAAAAAACGACTATTTTTATAATGGAACAACAAAAAGAAAAGAGACTATAATGAATTGAAAGTCCCTGAACACAAAGCACGATGTCACTGCCTCTGTCGATGTGTATTTATGTTTTATAAACAATATAAAGCACTATCCAAGTTACATTTATTGTATGATGTTATAGATGATCCTGTTTTGTTTATTTGTTGTTGTTTTGTTCAGTGAGGTCTGTCCCAAAGCTACTGCCACCGCAAAGCCACGCGATTCTTTTTTGCAAAGAACTAACGAGAAAACCTACTTCTGGTTTGGGTTTGAAAGTTTCAAAAAGCACAGGCACATCTTCTAACGAGCGCGTCTTTGAAGGAGAACCACATTGTTTGTTCATTTTGTTGTTTGTGAAAAAAAAAAAGAACGTGATTGTATTTGCTGATTAAACACGTTTGTTCAAAACAGTTGATTAATTCTATGAATGTTTGTTCAAATGTGGCTCGGGTGGTCAGAAAATGGGCAGACCTCGTATTTTTTCATGTTTTTCCACCCCCCAATGTTGAAAAAGAACTGTTTGTAAAAAAAAAAAAAAAAAAAAAAAAAAAGCTGGATATGCCCTTTTTGACTTCCTTCCAATGCAAATGTGATTTAAAAAAAGCAACGAACGAGTGTCAGCATAAGCATAAAACACGTTCAATAGTTCTCATGTACATAGGTTTTTGTGGTGCTACTTATATGAGACTCACAAAGATGAAGCAGTGATGCATTACTGGCAAATAAAAGACTCTGATTGGACGCCAGCGACAGGTGAATTTAAACAGAGAGCATTGTTTCAACCTCCTCCTCCATCTTTACGTGCGATAAACTGACCTCAGAAGGCGTTTATCTTCATCTAGTTTCTTTCTATTTGCTTTAGTTCTGTAACTTTACAATAAAAAATAGAAAAAAAAAAAAACTTAAAAAAGCTCTGTGAGATCTCTTAGCTGAGGGATGGGCGAAACACAGCCTGCCTGCATCTTTACTGTACAGGATCTTTGACCTGACCAAGAGCGTTCCTATTTTTTTAAGATGAGGTGAATGTTCCTGTTTCTGTTTTTATTTCATTTTTCCCATATGTGCTCTAACTTCATATTGTCCCTGTTATGAAATGCAATACTTACAATCCTCTTGGATGAACATAATGTAGCAAACTGTGCAGAATCAGGCTGACTGCTACTACGTGTCAAGGATGATGATGTATTGCTTTACTTACTTTGTTACAGTGTTAAAAATTAAATACATATTCAAAATAACATTTATTTTTTGAGATGATCTTAAAACAACAATATTGAGGAATATATATATTTATTTTTTCATTTATTGATTGTGTAGAGTGTATGGGCTCTCTTTTTTTTTAAAAAAGCTTTTTATCTGGTCATATTATTTTCAGGCTGTGAGCAAAAATACCCTTTAGTCACCTTTAAAATTGATTCAAAATATAATAAATGTGTTTGTTTTTAAGAATAAGCATAAAAAAGGCCCAAGGAAGCACAAAAAAAAAATCATTCCATTTACTGTGAGGTGCTTAAAACTTAACTTGAAGGTTCTTTAAAAATGTCATTCTTTTTTGGTGCACATAAAATACGAAAACTCAGAAATGCTTAAAAACGACTGCTGTTCTGATTTTTGCTTTGGCTTCATTTATTCTGTTGAAGAAGATCAAAATGCGTGACATATTTCCTGTGTTGCCTCTACTCGCTGCTCCTCTGTGTCCAGATTTGGGGCTCTGGCCCCTTTTTTTTCTGAAATGTTTACATTTTAAAGTTTGTCTCTTCAGTTTCTTGGCAGTAAAAATTGTAATCTCTTTTATTGATGATTTTAAGTAAATGCCATTCATTTTTAATTTCTGGAGAATTACAAAAATAAAGATCTTACCATATGATAAATATGATCCGCTTCACTATATGTATATATTTGGCTGATACAAGTCTATTGTGAGTTTTTAAGAAAAACTATTAGTCATTTTTTGGTGCTTGAGGTAAATCTGCTGTAAGGGCTTGAAAAATAATTCTACAAGTTTTATTATATGGATATTTTAAGATAGTCTGCTCAGGTGTAGCAAATACCAAACATATTGAAACATATTGGATGCTTATACTCACAAAT
>JARVGQ010001461.1:25245775-25257728 GCA_031762355.1 Hypsolebias martinsi | reverse complement strand
AGTCAAAAACCTCACTGCCATCTCTCCAAGACATTTCCAAACCTCCACTGGTATGTCATCAGGTCCTACTGCCTTCCTCTTCTTTGTTCTTTTGAGCGCTTTCTGGACTTCACCCTCATTAATCGTTCCCACTTCCTGGTCCACAGTTTCTCTGACCTCTACTCTTCTTTCTCTTTCATTCTCTTCATTCATTAGCTCCTCTATGCATTCCTTCCATCTTTCCCCACTTTTTAGAACATTACCATTCCTATCGTTAACAAAGCTCACCTGCTGCACATCCTTTCCAGCCTGTTCCATCTGTCTTGCCAATCGGTACAAGTCCTTCTTGCCCTCTTTAGTGTCCAGCATCCCATACATCTCATTATGCATCTTCTGCTTTGCCTTAGCTACCGCCCTCTTTGCTTTACATCCCATCTCCTTATATTCCGGTCTCATCTCTTCAGTCCTCTCACTGTCATATTTCTTCTTGGCTAACCGCTTTCTTTGAACGGAGTCATGCACTTCAGTATTCCACCACCAGGTTTCCTTGTCATCTGTTCTCTGTCCAGATGACACACCAAGTACCTTCCTACCTGCCTCTCTAATTGGTGTTGCTGTAGTAGCCCAGTCATTTAGAAGCTCTTTCTTACCACCCAGAGAATTTAACAGTTCCTCTCTGAATTTCACACAATATTCTTCTTTTCTCAGCTTCCACTATTTTGTCTTCTCTGATTTTACGCTTTTTATCCTCTTCACAACAACAGTCATTCTACACCCAAACATCAGATGCTGTCTGGTCACGCTTTCACAACCTTACAGTCTCCCTCAGGTTTCCTCTTCTACACAGAATGTAGTCGACCTGCGTACTCCTTCCTCCACTCTTATAGGTCACTCTATGTTCCTCCCTCTTTTGGAAATAGGTGTTAACTATAGCCATTTACATTTTTTTATTTTTTTTTTCAAAAATCCACCTCCATATGCACACCATCTCTGTTTCTTGTTTGCACAGTTGTAAAAATGTATTTAGGTCAATGCAGCTAAAACCAAAAAATCAGAACTACCTGCCTCACATGGGTTAGGTCACCATTTTGGTGTCAGACCAACAGTAAACAAGGAACCTCTAAGTCCTTTATGTGGTGTTTGACACCAGAGCAGCAGGACCTTTTGGTCTTGTTGGATCATCATTGAGAGCTTCGTAGAATCGGGTGTCCCTACAGCTCATGAGATACTTTCCAGGAAGTTGTTCCTCTGAAGTTTTTCTTGAGTCATTTTTGAAAAATGTGTGCATTGTTAAGGTTGTGCATTGCTCCATTGTGAGACTGCAGTCAGAGTGTGCAGCAGCAATGTTTAGGTGTGTCAGAGTCACATGAATGTCATCAATCAAGGGTTCACTATTAGTTGCACTGTAAAGCAAAACCTGATGAGTTTGTTTAGGAAACAAACCAAATCTTAAGCTAAAAGAGCTGTTTTGTTTGTTTTTTCAGCTGCCACACGTATGATTGCCAACGCTCTGAGCCATGACTCCCCTCCAGCCACTCCCACCCGCCGACCTGACAACCGGCTCTCCGTCACTGTGTCCAACTCTCAGGCTAACAAAAACCACAAAGCAGGTAGATGATTTTTAAGTTTCCTTCACCTTGCCGGTCGTTCGCCATTCCTCTCAAATCTCTGTTTAATTCTCATGTGTGGATCACTTTTGTCAGTTGTAAGTCAACCAGCTGATGAGGGGAACGGTTTGCCAGCGGCAAAGAGGCGGCGCGTGACAGCTGAGATGGAAGGCAAGTACATCATCAACATGCCCAAAGGCACCACGCCTCGTACACGTCGTATCCTGGCCCAGCAGGGCAAGAAAGGTAGGCCTGGCCCAGTGGTCTCGCCAGCAGCGGGAGTGACTAACACTTATTGTATTTATTTAATCGTAAAATGTCCTCTCTGATGAACTAAAGCAGGGGTGCCCAGACTTTTTCAGCGTGCGAGCTACTTTTGAAATGACCGAGTCAACGTGATCTAAGGCTTCGTTTACTTGAGAACAGCCTCTGGAAACATTAGCGTTTTTTCAATGTTTATGTAGCTAATAAACAAAAAATGAGCAGGTTTAATGATAAACGCTGTAGTTTCCATGTCAGTCTGGTTGCCAGATAAGAAATCATAAACTATAGTACTGTCAATTTAAAATTATACAAGTACCGGTAGTATTTTGACCTAAGCTGTGATATGTGCTGAGTAAAGATGTTCTAAGATGAGTAAGATGAGGCGTGTATTGTTTGTTGAACATGAGAACAGAAAAGGAGGGGTTAATTAAGACATTTAAAAATTATCTGAAACCGGCTCAGCTGCATTCATCGTGCATGCAGCTTCTGCATAATCACAGTTACGTCCAAACTGGTGAATACACTAACGTCTCTTTGTAACTGGATTTCATTAGTTTTGCTCCTACATGATGAAAAAGGGTGAGTAGCACAAAAACACTCTGCTCTCTGCCATTTATTAAAACTGTTGTTAGTGCAGAAAACATTTGTACTGCAGCCATCTGTAGTGCGCATGTGCGACTTCTCATAAGGAGAATGGGGGTGGGGGGATAAATATGGATAAATATAAATATTTTTCCTGAAAATTTCCACTCTGAGTCCTGGTTTGAGAAAATGAGGGCTGTGACTGGCTGCCCTGTATGTCAATCATATGACAAATTTCATAGTGAGGATGGATGATAGACTGACGTCTGGTTTTTTTAATGCCATGTGATCTACCCATTATGCTTTTGCGATCGACCAGTAGATAGTGATCTTCATATTGGGCACCCCTGAACTAAAGCCTCTGAATTGGGGTTGATAATCAGAGATTTATGACTTTTATCTTTTACTAACACCCCTCTTCCCTAAACCAATCATTCTTACAATGTTTTTTTTTATTTATATTTCTAATTTGTCTTGCAAACCACAATATAACTATAGAAATGTTTGCATGAATTTCAATTGTTTTCCAGCTCTTTGTCTGAGTTGTTTAAAATCCGTAATATTGAGTTATAGCTGTTTTTTCTGAGGTCAGTTAGCTCCCGCCTCTCCTTAGCAGGCGATAATGAACCAAAAACCTTTATAGTTACCATAACAATAACGTTTTCTTCTCCTTCAGTATTCTGTAATCAATAATAATGTGCTGAATTTTGCATAAATGTTAACTATTTTTCTAAATAAATAAAAAAAAAAAATCACAGTCGACCTTTGTGTTTGTGTAACTCTACACGTGCTGCTTTCCTCTTTTAAAGGTTTGAAGCGTACGTCTGTGTTCGAACGACTTGGAGCTGAATCGATGGCAGACACAACGACTTGTAATAACAAGGTGAGGTGGTCAGCGTGTCCTCATCTGTAGACCATAAAGTCCAGTTAAAGTTAAAAGTCCAGTTCTGAAATTATGTGCTCATATTTTGAACAGCCGACTGGTGTGTTCAGTCGCCTCGACAAAGAGGATCAAAGTGAAGACGTGCTGAAGTCAGTGACCGTGGCTGTCAACTTGGATGAAGAGGAGGACAGTGATGGAGAGGGCTCAGTCCTGCAGTACGCTGGCGTTCTCAAAAGACTCCCCCTAGCTCAGAAGAAAAAAACTGTCACAAAAGCAGCCCCCACCAGCCTGCGACGCCTCGGAGGGAAATTCAAACTTCTTCCCTCTGCTTCTCGCACTTCCTCCTCTGCTTCTCGCACTTCCTCCTCTGCTTCCTCCTTCAAAAGCCTCCCTCCTGCCAAACGTAGCGTTCTTCAGAGACTGGGCAAACTCCCCGCCGCGAGCGCTGTCGTGTCTGCCACACCCGCTGACACACAGGACAACAAAGTGACCAGCTCCAAGCCCCGAGCGCTGGAGAAAGGCACGATAGCAAGCTGCAAAGTCAGCAGCAGCACTGGGGCTGGGGGGGCAGTAGGGGGAGAGTCCGTGGGGGCCAAGATGGACGTCAAGGCTGTCAGTGTTTTTAAAAGACTTGGCAGCAAACATCCCTAACTCACTTCCTGGAAATCCACTTTTTTTTTTTTTTTGTAAGCATCCTTTATAAAGTTTTTATTGTGCTTCATGCAGACTGCAGATTATTAATATCTACTGGTAAATCTATTTTTTATCATTTTGCTTGGATGTTTGCAACATTTACCGTAATTTTTTCAACACTTTAAACCAGGGGTTCTCAAACTTTTTGCATTCAGGAACCCCTTACAGGGGAGAAAAAGTTTCAGGGACCCCCTCATAACCCTCATGTTCATTAGATAATTTTCTTCAGTTTGTCTCTTTAATGCAATGGAAATATTTGTGTAACATAAATACTTTAGATCTCTTCTTTAATATTGTTAATACAATTTTTATACTTTTAAACATGGGGTATTTTTCATTCAAGACACACCTAATTAACTTTTTTTTTCAACTTCCAAAAATGACAGTTTTGAGAAAATTAACATAATCAAAAACCACTTTAAAACTGTACCTATTCACATAATGAACATAAATGTATCGCCACTTCAAATTGTTACAGAAAACTCTTTACATAAAACTGAACAGAATCATAACAGCAGTAGTCAAACCAAGTAACAGGACTTCATTTGTAAACTGATCAATGCTGGAACGCAAATGGGGGTGGGGTCTGGGGGTCCTCCCCCAGAAATTTTTGAATAAAGTAAATGTGATTTCCTATGTTTGGTGTATTTTAACAGGTTGTTAAATGTACTACTTAAAAAAAAAAAAAAAAAAGTTTAATGATCCCCGGGGGTCTGGAGACCCCAGTTTGAGAACCACTGCTTTAAGCCATGCTGCCAGTAGAAAGTCAGTTTTTACCAGTGTCAGCGTTTAATTCCAAGTTCTCTCATCTCTGTGTTTTACGTTGCCCAACCTGCAGAGCATCGTTTTCACACCGGTTTCTCGTATTTTAGAATTATGTATTTAACTATTGTCTTGAGCTTAAGGCATGAGCATGTCAGGCAGGTTTTATGGTGGTGCTATAGATTTCCCCCTACCATCTCTACAATTAAGATTCCTCCTTAACCAATGTAGTTTGTAAACCTTTGTCAGGATTTTCAAAAAATACTTGGAAAAAAAAATACAAATTAAAAACACAAAAGCCAACTGTAATAGTTAGCGGTGTTAGGAAGTTTATGTTGTACCTTAAAATACCTCTTCTGGCATGGTTTGAAACTAGGAAAAAATGAGTTTATAAGAAGTTAAATATGACCCCTTGTTTTGTGAGCAAAACCAAATATGGACGTAGAAGAACCTTGTTGAACACTTGAATCGGAGGGGGCACACATACCTTTGTATCTGTGCTTTTTAGAGTACCGTATTTTTTGGGCTATAAGGCGCAACAGATTATAAGGCGCATTAAGCGAAACTAAAACATTTTGACAGATTTTTATGCGCCGTGTACCACAAAATCTGTTCAAGGTCAGTAAGCACAACCACAATTAAATCACAAGGCTCATTTTTTGAGAAAATAAAAGGATTTTAAGTGCGGCTTATAGTCTGAAAAATATGGTAATGTTATCGCCCCTAAGCTCAATGTAGAGTCAACTTTTCTATCAGTACACTTTAAAGCCAGATCAGTTCATGTTGTTTTAAAAATGCCATGTATAGATTTATTACACATGATTTCACACAGGATGAAACCAAGTGTGCTGTTTATTTTTCTACGTGGACGTTCTTGTGAAGAACCTCAGAGGAGCCATCAGGGGCTGTAGATACTGTATACCTGACATTACACTGTAAATATTTTAAATGTTTTTTTTTGTTATGGGAAACTGCAAAGAAAAACACCATAAACTGTGATGTTTTTTAAAGACGTTGCGGAAAAGTTGTGGATTTGACCAGAGTGCTGGAAAATAATAATAATAATAATGGACTTTGTGTTTGTTACACTTTCTGCAGCTTTTGTAATTATCAGCAGCCAAGTCGATGCCTGTTTCCCATGAGAACATGGAGCAGCTCGTTTATCAATAAATCTTTTCAACATCTCTGCTCACGTTTGTCCTGGCTAAATGACATTTAATCACTCGTAACATTTGATAGGCCAAAGCCATTAACTGCAGGTGGACATACATTTACAGTGGTGCTTGAAAGTTTGTGAAGCCTTCAGAAGTTTCTATATTTCTGCATAAATATGGCCTAAAACATCTGATTTTCACATGTCCTTAAACTAGATAGAGAACCCAGTTAAACAAATGAGACAAACTTATTCTACTTGGTCATTTATTTATTGAGGGAAATGATCCAATATGTATTGTAACTGTCAATTAGCCGTGGTGGCCATCTTGATTTGGCTTGACTCTAAAAAGTGAATGAGTCCAAAATATTGTGTAATGTGCTGCGCTATGAGTTAATGTTCAGGGCAATGCTCAGCTATTGCCACACCAAATTTGAATTTAATATTTGGAAAAATTGAGTCGTAACAATGGTTGTTTTGGCTAAAAGTGAGTAGCTATGGCAGCCATCTTGAATGAGGTTAATTCAATAACTTTTTGTAAATTTCAAATAAAATGTTATTAGTGTTTCATGAAATATTTTAACACTACATACAAACTGAGAAGGGCAAAACCGTTATTGCCTTTGCCATAAATAAAGACTGTGATGCTACAGTAAGGATTTTAATAGCGACCCCTCAGGTTGGCTTTTCTTAAATGCAGCTTGTGTTGACCTTTGCTTCACCGTTTAACCATGAAACAGTCATAATAAATCTTCTAATTTGATTTAAAAGACAAAAACATTCTTAAAATAAAAACACTGTTGTTACCTTGTCTTGTATTTGATGAGTTAAGTAAGCTACTTCATGTTTCTACATGTTTAATATATTTCCTGAATGTACGTGGTTTACTAAAACGAGCATCTTAAGTACTTTACATTCATTTAAATGGCAGCAAAACTTAACTGCACCTAAAGTGTTTATGTACTGGAAATGAAGTGCCATCAGGTTAAACTTCACACCATTTTGTATTTATTTCTCTGTGACCAGATGATCTTTTTTTTTTAGTTCATTTATGAAACATCATAAACATGTAATTAACAAAATATCCCCTTGAGGGCGCCTCGTTCTCTTGATGTCCTTCCTGCTGACTGTATGGCAAGCTCATTTATCATTTAATAGTAATAGTTCATCAACAACTAGTCATTTGGAGTCAAAATTATAATTTCAGATATCCAAAATGCTTTTCTTCCACGTACAGTATTTTAGATAACTCAAATGCCTTTTTCACTAATTTTTTTTTTCTTTGTGCACGAGGATGTGGATTAGGTGGTAGCCTGGAAAAAGATTTTTTTTTTTTACTAAGAGAAACTCATGTTTCATGTTAAGTATCTAAAATGACCCTGTATTCAGTCATTTTAATTGAAAACCTGAAATTTGGTTAACGTTTCAACGAGAACAAAAACTAAAAGAGTAGACCGGAAGCTAAAACGGGCACAAAAAGCTTTAAGTAGGAAAATGCAATTAAAAAATCCTGTCTAAAAAGTCAAAACAAACAAAATACAAGATAAAAAAACAAAAACAAACAAAAAAACAGATTAAACAAATTATATGATAATATGTAAGTTTATATTAGCAATTTTTTCATAAAATCCAAAATGTGCAATAAGAGAAAACCTGTGTGCATCAGCCTGTATAGACATTAAACCTGTATATACATATATAAACGTGAGTTTATATAAACCATGCATATACACATACAAGCCTGTAAAATGTGAGTTTATGTGCAGTCCTTGAACGTTTGTGAAGCCTTTAAGTTTCTACATGATCATCAGATTTTCACAAAAGTCCTATAAAAATAATTAACTCAACAACTGAGACAAAAATATACTTGATTTATTTATTGAGGAAAATTATCCATTATTACCTATTTGTGAGTGGCAAAAGTATGTGAACCTTTTCTTTTAGTATGTGGTGTGACCCCCCCTCTGTGTGGCAACAACTGCAATAAACGTTTCTGGCAACTGTTGCTCCTGCACACCGGCTTGGAGGAATTTTAGTCCATTCCTCCGTACAGAACAGCTTCAACTCTGGGACGTTGGTGGGGTTCCTCACACAGTGTGCTGAGGGTCATTGTCTTGCTGCATGACCCACTTATATGTCCTGACATGTTCCTTCACAATTCTCTGATAGAATTCAGAATTCATTGCAGTCAGTCCTGGCCCAGATGCAGCAAAACAGGCCCAAACCATGATACGACCACCACCATGTTTCTTATGCAGGAATACGGTGTTTTCCTTTCTCCTAACATAACACTTTTCATTTAAACCAAAAAGTTCTATTTTGGTCTCATACATCCACAAAACAATCTTCAAGCAGCCTTCTGGTTTGTCCATGTGATCTTTAGCAAACTGCAGATGAGCAGCTATGTTGTTTTTGGAGAGCAGTGACGTTCTCCTTCAACCCTTCCATTGTTGTTCAGTGTTTTCCTGATGTGGACTCATGAACATGAACATGAGTCAATGTGAGAGAGGCCTTCAGTTGTTAGAAGTTACCCTGGGGTCCTTTGTGACCTCCCCAACTATTCCACACCGTTCTTGGAGTGATCTTTGTTGGTCGACCACTCCTGGGGAGGGTAACAATGGTCTTGAATTTCCTCCATTAATTCAAAATCTGTCTGACTGTGGACTGGTGGAGTCCAAACTCTTTACAGATGGTTTTCTAACATTTTCCAGCCTGATGAGCATCAACAACTCTTTTTCTGATCACCTCAGAAATCTCCTTTGTTCCTGCCATGATACACTTCTACAAACATGTTGTGAAGAGCAGACTTTGATTGATCCATGCTCTTTAAATCAAACAGGGTGCCCACTCACACCTGATCGCCATCCCATCGATTGAAAGCACCTGACTCTAATTTCGCCTTCAAATTAACTGGTAATCCTAGAGGTTCACATTTTTGCCACTTATAAGTACTGTATGTTATATTGGATAATTTTCCTCAGTAAATAAATGACCAAGTGTATTTTTGTCTAATTTGTTTAACTGTGTTCTCTTTATCTACTTTTAGGATTGTGTGAAAATCTGATGATGTTTTAGGTCATATTTATGTAGAAATATAGAAAACCATAAAGGCTTCACAAACCTTTAGCACCACTGTAAACTTGAATTTTAAAACCTGTATAGACTTGCTTGTACATTTGAGTGGGAAAAGTGACACAGTTTGTTTTAAGAACGATACTTGAGGTATCTGAGCTGTTGATCGTGGATAAATGGCAGTCTGGATACGTTCAGGATGCTGTTTAATACACCGTGTTATATTACAGTATGAATGTTTAACATATTTCTTAGATCGTTTCTTTTTTTTATACTTTATATTTTTGCTATTTTTGGGTGTAACTGAGACCTTGAGTACACAATTTCATTCCACCTCATGTACCACATGTGATGTGAATGACAATAAAGAAACTAGGGGTGCACTGATAAATCGGCCGGCCAGTTTATCTGCCCCAATTTCCTTGATTTTGGGAAATCGGCCGATACTTGCATGAGAAACCAATTTTACTGATTTTTTTTTTTAGTTTTAACAACAATTGTTTGAACTTCATTTATTTTTCAGAGCACTACCTCATGGCCAGTTAAAACAAGTTTGCATTGTTCTAGGATAGGGGTGTGTTTTTCAGTAAAATAAGAATGGAAAATTGGAGGTGCATTATAACACCTGACAGTGTCACTTATAAAACAAACTCGGTATCGGCAGGTCAGATTTGTTAGAAATCGGTGATCGGCCAGAAAACTGCAATCGGCACACCTCTAAAAGAAACTTGAACCCTGATATTAAATTGTTTTAAGAATAAATCGATTATGGATTTCTTTAAAAGACATACAGCCTTATTTCAGTATTAAAAACGATTAAAAAGAAGACGTCTTAAACTAGGTTTTTGCTAATCTCAGTTATGGATACCTTGCATTCTTCTTATTAGTAAACATATCAGTTTAGCTTTTTAATTATATTGTTTTGGATTGGACAAGTTGCTTATTTTCATCAAGACAAAGGTTGGTTTTGTTTTGAATGTAATAAAAATATGTGGTTTTATTATATGCCGCAACAGCCTGCCTAAATGTCTTTCTCCTACCAATGCTTATCAGCTGAAGTCATCAGGTGCTTCTCACTGGACACACTGTTGATGTTCAAACTGGGAACGAGAGTTATAGCAAAACTTGAATTATGAATGTATTTATTTGTTTCGTTTTTTATTAAATTGGGGACAGCTGACACTCATATGTAGCCTCAGTTAACCGATTAAAGCCATAAAAAGTGTATTTGACCAGATCTGATAAGGTTCAATAAATATGTTGGCGGATATTGGCCCACCGGCATCATATTTTTAAGAAATAATCGCTCGTGCCAAGGCATTTCCACGTTTTATTTTTCCCCTTGCCAGTAAAATCTTGACTGCAGTAAACGCCTCACGACTTGTTTTTTTTTTTTTTTCCCACAATGCTGTGCGCTAGGGGCTGTCTGTGGTGCTGAAGCTGCGCGTGCCTCCGTCTGCGCGAGCATCTTTCCGCGAGGAGTCGTGTTTTCAACGGTCGGAAGGCTGAACGTTGAGCGATTCAGGATGTTCCCACCGCCGCCACCGGCTTCTTAACTTTATTTTAAGACTTTTTTTGCTCTTTAAAAACAGGCAGCGTGTTTTTTTAAAGCTCGGAGGCGTCCGTGAAGCGGTTTTAATCGCTGCTTTTCGACGCTTTTGTCTCTCTCGCGTTCCCGCCCGCCGCCGTCTCCGCGTGCCATTTAATGCACAGCACGCTGCTCCGGTCCACCCCGACAAAAACACACCTGCGTGTCCGAGCACGATGGCCCGCTCCAACCGCGTCCACTGAGAGACATGGAGGCTAAACAACATCCCATAAAGAGCCTGAAAAGCTACCCGGAAACCGGCGGTCGTAGCCTGGCGGCGGCCGCCGGAGGGGACGGCGGGTATCGGGCCGGCTCGGCTGAAACGGAGATGGAGCTGAAGATCCAGAAAGCCATCGACTTCAAGGCGGAGGGTCATCGCTGCTACAAGGAGAAGAAATTCCGGGAGGCGATAGGCAAGTACCACCGGGCGCTGCTGCAGCTCAAGGGGGTGCATGTGGTCGACGGGACGACGGGCTCCGAGGTCAACCTGCTGAGCCAAGCCGCCGCCAAGCTGACCGAGGAGCAGCGGAGAGCCGTGGAGAGCACCGAGATCGAGTGCTACGACAGCCTGACAGGTGAGAGGCGCCAGGTCCAAACACTCGGCATGTTTACTGCTGACAGCGCCGTTGGCTCCGGTTCACCGGGTTCACTGGAAACAGGGCTGATGCTGGAATGATGCTTGGAGACAGGATGGAGAGGACAAACTGTTCTGATGTGGCACACAGTATGAAAACAGAAACCATTATCCATCAGGGCATTGCTTATACAGACAAATCTCACTAATTAGTTTAATATTGGGTCAAATATAAGCACCCGCTTTGTAGACTCTTTGTGCTTCAGCTGTGAACTAATTTTGTTACACCAGTTGTGTTTTTGTTAGGCTATAACAAAGGAGAAGTTTAGCACAGTGTGATGTGCAGTTCTGTGTTTAATGATGGTTTGCTGTAGATTTGCTTTTCTTTGTTTGGTGCCAGGGATCAAGTTTCGGCTTCTCCCTTTTCTTATCGCAGTCGAGCGCAAAGCGACTGGAATGAGAGTCATCTCCTCTAAGTCTGAGGCCATATACTTCTCTTTTGGAAACGGGTGAAATGCCCTCTCCGGGTTGAGGGGGGGATCTTTATGTCAGATGACGAATAATGGTAGGATGGAGCAGGAGAAGAGTTGACAAACTGGGGCTTCGTCCTTACGCTGGTGAAGATTCTCAAGTCATCCAGAACATGATAAAATCAAAAAATGTTCAATACAAAAACAACTGGACTTTGTTACAGAAGACGTTTCGCTCTTCATCCGAGGAGCTTTCTCAATTCAAAGAGCATGTGGGGTTCAGGTTCTCAGCCTTTAAAACCTGAACTCCACACTCATTGAATTGA
>JARVGQ010001461.1:25111684-25124084 GCA_031762355.1 Hypsolebias martinsi | reverse complement strand
ACCATAGATGAGTGTAGGAACATAGATCAACCAGTAAATGGAGAGCTTTGCCTTTTGACTCAGCTCTCTCTTCACCCCGACAGACCGGTACAGCGCCCGCTTCACTGCAGATGCCACGCCTATCCGCCCATCAATCTCCCGCCCCATTTTTCCCTCATTCGTGAACAAGACCCCAAGATACTTAAACTCCTCCACTCCCTTTTTAAACATTTAATAGTAACTCTTAAGGGAATGCAACCAGGAGGAAAGGCGAAAGAGCAGTTCAGGAGATTTTAAGGTTTCAATTAAATATCGTTAAAGCTCACTTTTAGATTTTAATTAAATCGATGTGTTATTAATTTAAGGCCTCATTTCTCCCTAAATAACTTGAGACTTTATTACAGTTTTTGAATAAAACTTGTAACAAACATCTCACTGTCCTGCTCATTGTTGTTCTGTTTAACAGAAAAACCTTACGAGGCAGTTTATAAAACGTCACACTCACTTTAAAAGCAGCACCTCTCGGCACCAGCACGGGGTTAGAGGTCGATGGAGGGTTCTGTTGGACCGTCCTGTGGTTCTGTCTGATGGGGGCCGGACCAAACAGGTCAGGAGGAGGAGGAGGAGGTCCGGGGAGGGGAAGCATGATGTGCTCCTTGATTATTTCGTCAATTAGGTCTGCAACAAAACAACACATAGGCTCAAACTGTAAAAAAAATAAACACACAAATTAAACAGTGACGGGGTTTAAAATGACGGAGAGCACAACAGCTTTAATGTTCAATCAGGAAAGGCAAAGTTCTGAGTCGATAATCTGAGAAATTTCAAACAAGAAATGACACAAAGCTACAAGTAACATGCAAGTAAATGCCCTTGTGTTATTTTAGAAGTTATTTTAGAGCGTCTCGTCGTGTTTAAAAGATAAAAACACTGAAAAACTGTAAACACGTTTAATAAAGTTAAACACTTGAATTATTTGACGAATGGGCTGCACCGAAGTGCATCACTTCTCGTTTGGGTTGATGTTCAATCTGCGTTTTTATAGATGCCACCATTAAATTAAGTCAGACGAAGTTCAGCCTGTACTGTTGCTATGGTTACCAGCAGGTAAATATGTGAGGGGGTGGCTGTGGTCTGTCTGACACATCTGTAAGTAGTTTCCCGATGTAGAAATGTAAACAAAGCAGCTGTGAAGTCCTACTATCATCACAAATATTGAGAACTTATCAGTAATACTTACTAAAACTTTTTTTTTAATTATAAATTTGAATAATAGCATTTTGTCCGTGTAGATTCTCAGTCAACCAGGACATGGTAAATAAGTCGATTAGATGTTTAAGCTCATGGTACGGACTACTTTCTCATTTTAAACTGAAAAGTGCAACATTCAAAGACTTAAAATAAGCGCGAGTGCAAATCACTCTCCCTCCCCTCCCTCCTGAGGGTCTTGTTAACCTGGTCCATGTAAGAAATGTTGTGGCTGCTTTATGAACTGGTGTGAAGCCGACTGTGGATTAAAGCAGAAACCCTGACAGCCCTCAAGAGGGAGAGGAGGGAAATGTGGATGATTTGCGCGTGAGCTCATGTAAACAAAGCAGTTTTTAAAAGACTGGAGAAGTCTTCAGTTTGAAGTGAAACTTCTCAACATTAAAATATATATATATAAATCCTATGAATGATACATCTATTTAGGTTTTAAAATGTAAAGCTGAATATGCAAACTTAGGAAAATTTACAAAGTATTAATTTTCCAAACTATTTTTAATTGTTTATATTTATACAGTATTGTCAAATGAGAATCATAGCTTATTTATTACTCTGACTCTGACTTAAATATTGACATCAGTAACAGATGCTTCTCCTTCTTCTTTTTTTTTTTTTTTTAAATGATGATTTACTTCCGTTTTTAGCTCGAGCTTGTCTTGATCAATAAAAATAAAGAAGGTGAACCTCACCGAACTCCGGGCTGTAGGAGGAGAAGTGAGGAGGCGCGCCCGGCAGGAGTGCGCTCATCCCGGGGTTGGGTGTTGGCTCCTCTGCTGTGACAAAACACACCGTCTGAGAATGTGGTGGCCACTTCACACACACACACAAAACATAAACGAGCTTTAAACCTACCGGAGGTACCGTTAAAAACGTCCATGTCTTTCATCGCATGAGCTCTTAGAGGAAAAACAACAACCAAAAATAAAAATAAAAAACTCCGACGTGTTTGTGAACTCGTTCAGGAGCCGATGAATCCAGGAATTAGTCGGATCCGCTCGTTGAGAAAACCGTGTATAAGCGTGTCCGGGTGCCTATAGTCTGAGTCCAGAGGAAGTTTTGAACAGATTGTGTCAAGCTCCGTTGATGAAGTTCGCTTTCGTTTTGGTTCCGCAGCGGCTCTCTCTGATTGGCTGCTCAGCTGCGCGGAAATCCCCGGAGTGTTACGTCACCTCGTTCAACGGGAAACCCCTCCCCCCATCCCCCAACCCTTGACTTAGCATCTTCACCCCAAGACGAGCCGTGACCCATAAAAGGAAATACAGTGCTTCCATCTTTAATGTAGCCTGAACGCACGTTTCGGTGGTTTTACCTCGCTTCACCGCACATGCAGAAAAACTCATTTGAAATTCAAATTAGCTCCACGACAACATTAATGTTTAACTTTTTTAACATTTCTCCTGGTTGAGTCAGCCCCACGACTCTGCTATGATACATTTCATTTATTTATTTCATTTTCGCATTCCGCACGCGCGTTATTAAACTCTCCTTAAATGACCCCCACAGGGACCCACAGCTCATCCACTGGCGCAAGCGCAAAGACGCTACTGCCGCCGTCCGTGTTGCGCATGCGCGAGCAAAACTTTTGAGTTAAGCACGTGTTGTACGCGAACTATCAAAACGCAGCTGAAACGTTAGTTTAATCTAGAATCAGGGTCGTGTAAGTAAAATCCTGATTCAACTGAAATTTGGAGCTCGTGACGTTATGAGGTGCAGCAGCGACACCTGCTGGTCACACTGAGACAATACACCATTTAAAGGAAACCGAAAGTTTCGAGGAAGAAGTGACTCAGCAGCATCATTTAGATGACAGGTAGAAAAACTAGACTGGATAAAGTTCTGTAACAAGTTAACTTTAGGGCAATTAAACCATCTAACATGCAACATTTTGAATAATAATATAATCCATACAATATAAATCTTCAACTGTAAGCATAAATTTAGTTAAAAAAAATTAATCTGGTATAAATTTTACACAAAGTAAAGCCTTGCAAAGGTCTTATTTTCACAAATAAAGTTGGATTCGGACATGAAAGCCTTTATCAAACTACAGGTACAATCCCTGCTAAATGCAGCCCAATAATAAAATAAAAATCTATATTCACAAAAATTAAGATTACAGAGTAATTATGTTTTATTAATACTGTACATTAAATGCATGATCTGCACCATGATTACCACAGATGGCTTGTCTGTATTTGCTGTATTGTGAGGAAGTTTGGTGTCAAAATCATTAATTGGCAAAGACATGAACATCATCAGTTTGCCAATAAATGCAACCCCTTCAGAGGAACCATGACAAAAATTTAGTCTGCCAGGAAATAAATTTATTACCCAACCTTTTAACAGTACAAGCCGGCTAACTTGTCAAAATTTAAAAGCCAAAACTTTAAATCAGTTTAAGTACAGCTGACTTTTATGTTCAACTTTACTTTTCTTTTGTAAAACAAAAGATTTCAGAGCGGTCATCTTCAGGCTCTCAGACAGACGTGCCTTATTGTTTAACAGGATTTATACAGGACGATAACCTGGGCGCAGTAATTTAGAAGTTGTTAAAGCACAAACTAGACCTCCTGCCAAAGCAACGGAAACATAAAAATTCAGTTCCATCCAAAAAATGTCAAACATTAAAAATTAGGGAGTAAATTTTTAAAAACAAGGCATTGCATAGACAATGTAAACCACACAATTGTTTTTATTATAAACATGAATTTTCAAAAATTGAACATGGAACCCTTTTTGTTTTTCAGATTTACAGAATTCAAACAATAAAAATAAAAATTCTTCCATCACACATCTGTTGTGATGATCTGAATTTTAGAGTGTAGGTGATTTAAAAACAAGACGTTCAGCTGAGGGGAAAATAATCAGATTTTGTAAATTACCAACTGTTCAACAGAGTTCACAGGAATTATTAACATAAGTCTGTACAATCTGAGGACATATGAAAGTTTTAGTGACTGAAAAACAAAAATTAAGTTATTGACATCATATACTTATATTAATACCAACAAGGCTGTTATCTTTTTCTTGTTCAAGTCTAGAACAATAACCGTTGTTAAAATTGAGTGTAGTAGTCATTGTGTCGTGGGTAGTGCCCTGCAGGGTCTTCCATCCGGTCTCTGAGTGTGACTCAGGATCCTTCCAGTTTCCTCCAGCACTACACACCAGTTTCCAGGCAACTCAAAGCACGGCGCTCAAATGGAATGAAAAGAAAATGTCACATGGAATCGACATGAAGAACCAAAGTCGCACTTGGCCTGTATTCATGAAATAAAAACGGAGAAAAGTTTCTGCGACCCGTTCTCCTCACAACATCAACGCCAAGAGACTGTTACCCTCTGAAATCAAATCTTACAGAATACAGAACATCACGTTTTGTTTTACTTCACTTGAACTGCAGAACGAGAGGGTAGGGGGTGGGTGGGTGGGGAACAGAAAAAATAATTTACCAAGTCTACACTGAATATATTCCTCTGTGGAGCCACAAAGAAAGCAGAACGAACAGGTAAACTGATATTTTTTCTTGTTATTTTTTGTTGTGGCTTCCATGACAAATAATTGGCCACTGAGCCCCACCCCGCTTCCTGCTCAACTTCCACAAGTTCTCTTTGCCCCAACAGTCAGGGCCACAGGTGTGTGTGTGGGGGGGGGGGCGGGATAAGTGAAAGGTCTTGCTTAATCATTCTTCTTCTCGCCTTCTGGCTTGTCTGTGATGGCGCCGGCAGAGTCTGCTGTGTTGTTCTGAGCGTGGTCAGCTCCGCTGGTGCCAAATTCATTGACCCTGTTGGGATCGACCCGATAGATCCAGCGCTGGTAAAGGTAGATGAAGAACACCACATCTGCAGGAGAGCAAACAGGTGAGAAAGAGGAAGAGTTTAGATCAACCTTAAGACAAGCTGTCTTCAAAAATGATTTTTGATGGGCCCAGGGAATCATGGTTGAACTCAGCGCACCACTGCTGCACTTTTGTGCCGCCAAGCAAAGTAATGAGCTGTAATGCTCAACATCTGGAAAAGTAAACTGGTTGAGGGTTTTACAACTACATAATACAACAGATTCAAATTGATTCATTACAGAGAAGATCAATGACAACTCACAACTTTGCAATAGTCACATGTTAACATAAAAAAAAGTCAAGAATGAAAAGGAGCAGTTTGAAGAAAAAAATATTTTATAGTCTACCCCTTCTCCCAAAAGTCAATGTACTACACCACAAGCAACAAAGTTTTAATCAACCATTGATATAGACATATCTTTGAACACAAAACAGGCAATGTGTATAAAAAAAAAATAAAAAATATTGTGTCACAGAGTAGTGCTCTTTGCCTCATTTGTTTTCATACAAATTGCTTAATTTTTCAAAGCTCACATCAAACTGGAAGACCCAGCTCTGACCAGCCATTTCCCAGAACTGCTGTCTGACAGTTTCCATGATATCAATCCAATGGCTCATGAGATATTTTGCCAACACAACACAAACAAAAGCACACACAAAAACATTTTTGCCCTTTTGTTTTTTGGCAGCAAGTGATTTGAGTAAATTTACCAAGAACAATCCTCCAATCATCATGTGAAACCAAGAAACTAACAGAAAACCCTGAGCTACTGTCACACCTGCAATCTGGACGTTAGCTGTTTTCATCTGTCAAGAAAGTCTGAACATTTAAAAAAAACTGAAAAACAGCTGGATACAGTTTAGTTACTGACGTGTTCAAACAACTAATACAAATGTTATTCATCACCACAGTCTAATTTCTGAGCTTAGAACTTAATAATTATTTATGTCCATCTAAACAGCTCTATGATTGGATCAGGACTTTTTACACTTTAAGACAGTCAAAAAGATTTGATTAGGCAAGAGAAATATCTGCTCTGCTCACACAATTTGAGTCACCTGACACTAGAGGGGGTTAAAGTGTTAACCACAGCAAACAATGTGACTAACACCAGAGGAAGATGGTGCTTTGAATAGTTAGTTTAGGCTATTTGAAGCTTAAGAGAAAATAGCTGTACAGTAAAGAGTTAAAAACAGAACAAACAGAGCATAGCTTCCTTTAAACAAACCACAAATCCTCTCGGACCAACTGTCCACCCACGTTAGTTCCCACAACACTAAACGATGAGTCAAACCATCAAACACCTCCAGTAAAACACACAGCGTGTGTCTTCTGAAAATGTTTTCTCTTAAACAATGACACAGTAGTTGTTTTTAGTAACCAACGTTTTTCAGGAAGACTCACCATCTCTGAGGCATCCTATCCTGTACATCATGGGCATCTTGATCACAAAGGCAAACAGGTCATCAATAAAGGTATTGAGAGCCTTGTAAGTGAGCATCCTCCATGGGAGGTGAGCTACAGATTTCATTTTGCAGTTGATGAACAGCTGTGGCGTCATCGTAATGAAACCTAAAAAAAAAAAAAAAACAAAGCACATGATTTATGAACAAGTCCACGAGCAGAGGCAGTAAAGTAATCAGAGGGCTTCCGAGTGTGCCTTTACTTCTAATAATGCACAGAGCACCAGAACAGGCTCCTGGGATCTGAGTATGCAAGCATGATGCAAGTATGGGAACATGAAGAGTTAGAGCAGCCACTCCAGAGAGACAGAAAATTATCAGGCAGATTTCTGGACTTCAATTAGCTGAACACAATCTCTCAGCACGTTTTCTAGTAATTTCACATTTTACTGAACTGAAGTTACTGTATTTACAGTATTATTATTATTTTTTTTGTAAATTGTGGTTCTTAGATAAGTACGTGTTTACAAAAGGAACAACAGTAAAGAGTGGATTGAACATGCTCATTAAGGCATGGATCACAGATAATCACACACAAATGAAACATCATAATATTAATGTGTGTAAAGGTCAGATGAACTTACCGAAGGTTAACAAGAAGCCGTAAAGCATGCTGAGTACCCACGAGTACCAGCCTTTGTGCTCTACGTAAATTAAACTGTAGATGGCATAGCAGCCAAACAGAGGAAAAAGCAGTCTGGCCAAGTACTTGAAGGCCATCTGTTAACACAACAACAGAGCAAAGACATGGACACATTGTATTAAAATGTCTTCCTCTTCTTCTTGTGACTGGACTTTAAAATTCTCACCACATGAATAAAACAACCAGCTGAACAATGGCAAATAATATAAATAATAATACAGGTATACAAATAATAATACAATAATGGGCCTTTCAAACATAAATTGCAGATTTAAAAATAGCTTTAAATATTTTATGTAGCAGATCACAGAGCAGCTACATTTGCTGTCACTGCAGGGGTAAACATCACAACTACCATACGTTTATACCTGTGTAGTCAGTAGTGTACATTTGTGACTGACTCACTCAGCAAACATCAACCAACACAAATTGATGCGAGATAAATTATACATGTGGTTTCCAAACTTTTCAGCCTCTAACTTTAACTTGGCAAAGACAGAGACGAGTGACCCCAGCTATAAATGGTTGAAGTCAACAAAATTGCTAATAGTCTAATGAAACAGGGGATTAATGACACAGACAAAATGTCAGTTTTAAACTACACTATTTGTCTTTAAATATATGTGGCAAAATATGCTAATGCAGTCATTTTACATTAAAATTGATTTTGTGTGATCATCACGTCAACTGAATGCTGCATGACTTACAGAAGGGTCCTGACCCCAACTTTTAGAACCACTTTATCAAGGCAATTGCAAAGTGAGAACATTTACCTTTCTGTTAAGCAACTTTTATTTTACAAAGTTTTACCTTTCAATTTCAGATTTTACAGTAGTCTAAATGTGGTCAGTGTCTACAAGGGCTCTATAAGAATGAACTTACATCATCATAGATTTTGGTTGAAGACTCCACGTACGTTGACTTGTCTTTGAATACCAATCTTGGGAAGATCCCTGCAATTTTATTCTCTCTGTCCAACTAGAAATAAATCAACAAAAGGTGGTTACTGATATGCACATTAAACTGTAAAGATGCTGTATGAAACTCAGTAGAACGTCTTTTGAATATTTACAACTTAAAGCAATGTTTTAAGTTGCAACAAAGATAAAACAGTCCACTTCAAGAGTAAAAGAAATCCAAGAGCATGAAAGATCATTTACTAATTGAAGAAACTGAATGGTGTTTTTTTAAACAATAAATTTAAATTTTCTTCTTTAGGACACAATTTAATACAGTATTGCATTTATGGATTCAACTGTGGAGCACGATGACCATAAAACTCAGAGCCACAGAAAAGTCCTTTGTGTGACATATTGTACAAAACGTTTCCATGTGAAGATCACAGTTAGTTGAAAGTTCTTTGTTAATGAAGCAGAGCGTTCAGTCACCAGACAATAAAAACACCAAATTAATTTATCCTTAACAGCTGCTGGCCACTTATGGCTGTAATATTGATAAAATATCCAAATAAATGACAAGGCACAACATTCTGACTTACCCTGACATCCATGACCTTGGTGATTTTCCACAGGTCAATAAGCAGACCGATGAAGACGCTGACCTGCACCACAAAGTTGGTTTCGTTGTCCAGAATGTAGAGCAGAACAACTAGAGACTGAAACACTCCAAATATAATGGAGCGCACAGAAAGACCTTCAAGGGACTGCCTGCTGTTCCAAAACTGGATATCTGAGGGAGAGAGGGTATGGAGATGAGAAAGTAAATAAAAGTCCAGGGAAGAAAAACGTTTGGGGCATTAGCTGCTTACCATTTTTGAAAGCAAGAAACTCAAAGATGCTGTGCACAATGGAGACAATAATGGTGACACCCAGCAGGTATGGGTTTGTTTCCAAAAGAGCAACCTATTGAAAAACACACAAAAAAGTTTTGGTTTTTTTTTTTTTAACTTAATTTACCAAAGCAATACAATTCTTTGATTATATGTTCACAGAAGAGGCCAATCAAGTACAAAGCTGACAAGAAGTCTAATACAAGCTATTCTAAAAGATGCATTTAACTGTAAGACAATTAAATAGATCACAAGAGATCTAAAAGTTGTTGTTTCCTGGGTCTGATTATACTAGAAAAAGCAAGCCTCACATCAACTCAAATACATATTTAAAACAAGCAGATGAAGATCAGGCATGTCTATAGAGCCATTACCACATTGTTTCAACAAATTGTAATTCAATAAACTGATTAAGCCCAATTACATATTACTAAACAAGACTACAGTGTGATACTTTAAAATTCATTTAAGACATTAAGGCAGTATCTCACAGGGCTGACAGTCCACAGTAGTGGACTAAACTTGTCAGAAAGCTGCAACAAATGAGGCAAATCTTTTAAGTCTGTCTCACTGAATTTCCAACGTTTGTGGTCAAGTGACCAGCAAGACATGTAGAGCACGACCTGCAAAACTGTTTTCTAGTTCGTCCACTACGTTTTGTTGCACACTTGGGCTCACTTTGTACCTACCTTGGGAGTCACTCCACATTTATCGTTTATTCTGCTCAAGTACACTTTTAAAATAAAAATAGGCAGATTTAGACAAGTTGTTTTACTAATAACTATTAATCATTGATGCAGCTTTAAATACCTGGACATTAGACTCAAATTTTATCTGTTAGATCTAATCTAATCCGACCACAGCCCGGTCATAAAATACAGCTCTAGTGCTCTTGAGAAAGGTTGGAGACGCCTGCAACTAAATTGGGAAGGGTTTAAGTGAGGAAATTAAGACTTCCTTGAGGATGTCATTTGCCAACTAGCTGCAGCCCAGTGACATCCCACATTTACTGTTGCAGCTTAGTTCCAAGGGATCAATAGTGCACTGCAAGCCTGGAGTACTCACCTTAACAGAGTCTTGATCTTCATCAGACTGTTCATAGGTATCCTCTGGGAGGAAATTCCAAGGAGAGCGAGCATTCTGAGCAGCGTACAGCTGCCAGCGCCACAAAGACAGCGGGCAGTACTGGAGACGCAGCGGGAGTTTAGTCAGGGTCTCGTTGATAGGATAATAGTCTTTCTGAAGGTTCCAGTAATCATTGAAATATACAATGGGGTAGTAATCGCCACTAACTGCATCAAACTTAACATCTAGTAACAGGGATAAAAAAAATATAAAAAAAAGAAATGTCAAACATGATTAAAAAATAGAATTATGTTGAAAAACTCTGTTAAATATTTGTCCAGAAACTTACACTGGTCTAGCGGAGGAGGAACAGAGCCCTTCACCCAGGCTGTGTGATCATCTACCATATTAATGGTGAGGTTTGGATGCCAGTGGGAGATGATCTCCACCGGACCGTGGCTCTCTGCTCGCTGCGACAAAATAGCATAGCACACAAATCAGTGCAAACAATAATCATGGTCTATGCAAACAAGTTATTATATTTTACACAAAGCATGTTTTGACATTTGACAAACATTATATTTAACTTTTTAATTTACGCTTAAGACAAAGATATCAAACTGTAAAGATCATATTTCTGCAATGCCTCCTTTTCTGTTAAAAATCTGACACTGGTTCAAAAATGGCACACATTTTCCAACTACGTATACTAAAGCACCAAAACTTATTTACTTCTAAATTCTCTGTATGGAGTAATTTGTACACAAGTCCTTGAGACTCAGTGAGACTAACCTGTATAAATAAAGGTTGAATTAATTAACAAATTTAGTAATACTGCAATCTAAAAATAAGTACCGGGGTAATAGTAAATTATTTTTACCTTAATCATCTCTGGATCTGCTTCCGTTTCTCCTGTGAGCAAGTTCTTGGTTTTCAGAAACTTTCTTCTCTTGAATTTATTCAACACTGATGGAATGACAAAACAAAGGTTATTGGAAGATGATCAAATATTATATAAATGTAGCAACTTGTGGTGTTGTGTATTTCTGATGTGCATACTTTTTGTTGAATGAACTGTTGCCAGTCTGCGATACTGTCCCTTGCGTTTGGGGTCTGGGTGGAATCCACTTTTTGTGAAGTAGACATGCATGTAAAAGGAGCCGTTCTGCTGGACTTTCTGCAACCAAGCCAAACAAAAAGACATTATTTTATCTTCTGCCCTTATTATTAGAACATCTTTCCAGTCGGTGTGATAAAATCTATATCCTCCTCCTTAATCTAGTACAATATCATTCTAAAAAAGTGCTTTTGTCTGTAACATCTCATTTTGCACCTCCACGTGATCCTGAGTGATCCCTTACCTCTGGGATGTCCAACTCCTTATAGTTCTGGTAGCAGCCATCCCCATTCTCCCCTGTGTTCCAGTCTCCGTAGACCAGGTCCCTTTGGAACCAGAACAGAGCATCTGTGTTGTTGAAGTCAGAGAACACCTCCTCCTGGGACAAGTAGACGTACAGGTCCTGCAGGAATGGTGAGAAAATAAAGGTGTTTATCTTGTTACAGTGTCAGGAGAGTTGGAGTCAGTCTGAGGGCAAGGCAACGCTCAGGTACAGCCCGATTACTTTAGGGGATCAGAATGAGAGATGTTGAGGAATGAAGGTCTTGAATTCAGCTGGAACGTTTAACACTTTATAATGGATTTCTATGCAGAGTAATGGTCACAAACATATTTATGGGGAAAAAAAACATTCAATATTCTTTCATAAATTTGTCTCATTTCTTCCATGGTGTTTTTTTTTCCCATTATGGTACTTCAACTACACATATGTAGGGAGATGATCAGTGTAGTACCATGAGGGTGTCTTTGGGGAAGAGGTTCCTGCTGGGTACTCTGGGGGCACCAGCTGGTGTGTTGGGCTCAGGGGTGGACGGCCCTCTGCGGAACCAACTACTGATTGCCCAAATTATAAAAATTCTGGAGGAAAAAAAAAAGAACAGGGGGAATATGAGTTAGTGAAATAACTAAACGTTAATAGAAAAACTGAGTTTCCATAAATCAAGAATTTTAGCTGGTTTTGTAATGTCTTGATGAATGATTGTTACAGGTTAATATATAATCTCATCAGTTAATGAAGTGCACAAATTCCATCATGTTCACAAAAACTTCATTCGTATACAGGTTTGTCATTTTATCAATTCAAAATTAACAGTTTCTAAGTGAAAATAATTATTAGGCCCGAGCAGCGAAGCGCTGCAAGGGACTATTGTAATCGTAGTGTTTATTTATTTATTTTTTTTTTTTATTCTTCCGTCAAATGAAATGGCCTTTTGGGGGCTTTATCATATCCAAAAACTCACC
>JARVGQ010001461.1:25088636-25099427 GCA_031762355.1 Hypsolebias martinsi | reverse complement strand
TCCATCTGAGCTTAACGTGGCTTTTTCTTTAAACCGGCCGGTCGGACCTGCCTCCTCCTCAACAAGTAGCTTAACACAATTTTATATTGTGCATTCTTATTTAGTTTTCTTTGTGCTATGATTTGTAAAAACGCATCATAGAAGTCCGAGTCCACATGCGGAAGCGATCTCTTGACAACTGCTGCACTCTTCTTTCTTTCTTCATCCTCTCAACATATAAACTTATTGCCTCCTCCTCTACAAGTAAATTAACACAATTTTATATTGTGCTTTCTTATTATTTGTGTTGTACGATTCATAAAACCGCATCAAAACCTGAGACCGGACAGCCGCACCTTACGCGCACGCACACACACACACATTATGGAGCCCGGTAGGCCGAATACAGTTCGGCCGACCGGGCTCCAGGTTCAGGTTGGAAATGACGGCTCTACCTCCGCAGGACAGAGTCCTTTATAGGACAAAATAGGTAATGTGATTAATCTGCATTATGTAATATTAATGCATTAATCTGTTTAGATTAATCGCATGCGTTAATGCTGACACCACCGGCAAGGGATCTTGGCCACGCCCACTTCTCTGCGAACAGCTGATCAGCTGCAACAGGAAGTTTATCCTGCAGTGTGGGCTGCACAGAGGTGCTAAATAATTTAAAACATTTTATTTTAAATAAAAATTTCATGCTGATAGTGCAGCTCATCCAATCAGCCAATTGTGCATCATGTCCAGTCTTATTTTGAAAAACCGCAATAAAGCGAGTCCGCGAAAAACGAACCGCGAATTAGCGAGGGACTAGTTATTGTATTGAAAATTCAGTTTGACTACATTCATTTTCAGTTCGATAATTCAATTTCAATTGCAAAATTCAGTTGTTTTGTCACACATCCGGATCCTTGAAAAAGCGAAAGAGTAATCGAACGCAGATTTACAGATTTACATTTCACGTCAGTGAAACGTCCTTTACAGAAATGTAGGCATGTGGTTCAGTCTCAAGGAGGTGTTAATGCAACAGAGTGGATGCAATCCGCCGGACTCATAAGCTGTTCAGAATGTACACTGCCTCTAGTAGCGGCTGTTGCATAAGGGGCACTTTGTCCACCAACACTGCACAGAAGTGTGAAGAAAATGGATGAACCAGACGACCCAAAGACACTTGACACACTGAACCTGGTTTTATTATAGCTGCCCTAGATTCAGTGTTTTTATGAAAATAAATTCATGAATAAATTAATCCATCCATTTTTTTTTCTCTCTTCTCTGGATCACAGGGCAGCTGGTGCCTCTCTCCAGCAGTCACTGTGCGAGAGGCGGGGTACACCTTGGACAGGTCACAAGTCCACCACAGGGACACATGGAGACAAATGAACAAACAACCATTACATTCTCAACTGGGGACAATTTAAAGTTATCAAATAACCTAACATACGTTTTTGGTCTGTGGGGGGAAACTGGAGTACCCGGAAAAAAAAAAAACATGCTTGCACAGAGAGAACATGCAAACTGTATTCAGAAAGGCTCCAGGCCAGGAGGAGATGATCACTTCTAACCACTGCACCTCTTTGCTAAATGCATGGAGGAGATCTACAAACCTGTTTTTTTAAGGCCAGTTAAGTTGCCATGTCCCAACCATGTACTTGTCTAATTAGTTAAATAACAGTCTATCAAGAAATATAATAAACTCAGGAGTTACTTTTAGTCATTTTTAACTAGTGAAGCACCTTGTTCCTGCCTGGCTGCTCACACAAATGAGAGAAACAGGTCTTAGTCACAACTTACAATTAAAATTGTTCTGTTTCAGGAGTAATATGTCTTGAACTAATGTTCCAAAAAACTAAAACCTCCAAGCTTTATCTACACTTACCAACATACATGACAGTGCCAAGTTTCGTGGGTTGCCCAGAAACCTCCACTTTACAGCGGCTGCCCACAGAAATGGCATCAGCAGCAGACTTCTGTTGTTCTTCCTGAGCAGCAAGCTCAGATTTCTTCTTAGCAACCAGATCCTCGTTGTAATGTCCGAACTGGTGTTTTTTCATAAATGACCTTGCAGAGTCTCGAGAAAAAAAACATGTTTCCATGTTAAATACTTGTTACCATCAAAGCAAGCAACAGTAAATCAACTAATAAGTTGTATGCATCACCTGGTTGATATTTAGCTGACACTTTTCAGTTTGCTAATAACTACTGATTAGTAAATTCAGCAAAAATCTTCATATTCACATTGAATATAATCACTATTTATATTTTGTTAAAATATGAAATTATTTAACAACTGTTCATTTTGGCAATAATAAATTTTATAATCTATTCATTTAATTTGTTTTTGGACAGTAAAGTGAGGACATCTCATACCTGTCCTTTGATCATATGCTTCATTTGAGAGCTCAAACTTTTCTACGTTGGAAACGTCAAACAAGTCGCCCACCTGACCACTTTTATCAATAACCTGTGAAGGAAATGAGAAACATCAGTTCTGCATGCATCTGAGTCAAACAATAACTTGTTACACTTAAGAATTAGCAAAGCAAATGTGTCTTTATGTATAAAATGTGAATTATTACCTAATGTCACAAAAAATTTAAGACAATATCCCACAACAACAGCCTTCACATCAATTCACTGCAGATGTGTACCGGTATGTATTATTTTTTGGCTCTTACTACCGTCGTAAAATAGCAACCAATACACAGGCTTTTTTTTCTTTTTACAATTACTAAACATTAAAGTCAGAGAAAGGAATGTTGTAAGGTGTTTGAGGACAGAAGGCGTCTGCAGAACTTCACCAAAGCTTTGACATAAAGAATCATATCTGAAGAGTGCTTATACAGTATTGTCCCAGACAATACAGAGATACAGAAAATCCAAAAATGTTTTGAGAGCTGGTCAGCCATAATAAATGTACCACTCACATTATCATAGCTGATCTGCTTTTGCCACAAAAGCAACAAAAAAGGCAATGATAAGTCAATGCAGCTTGTGATTACAAGATAAATCTACAGAATATTCATATTAAATCGGTCACAATGTTGTCTATAGCAAGATGCTGCAAAACGATTCTTCTCAGCATTCCAACTAATGAATGATTAAAAAAAACTGGTTGTACTTGAGCTGCAGTTTGTCCAATTATTTATATCTATATCTTTAGCTGCTCCACAAAACCCCTTAATTTAACACAATTTTGTGTGTTTAATAGCTTGAAATAAATTATGACGTTAAAACAGCATGTGATAAAACTGTCAAGGGCCTTACAGAGTTTTGAGTAGCATGACAGTCAAGTGTTCTCAATATTGTGTTTTCTGGAGTTCATATCTGTTCACTGTCATGTAATTAATCCCCAACAAGTGAATGACAGATAACATGAAACAAAATAAGAACATCAGCTGATTCCATTGTCTCCATGTTTTTTCACAATCACTGCACCAGTGGCACTTCGCTGATATGACGAACATTGTGCTTTTAAACTAAATGTGATCTTCAATTTACTAGATTTTTTTGGGTGATATTTTGTTCTATCTCTTGTCAAAGCAGTCTCGGGAAATTCTGGCAAGGCACTGAAATATCTGTAGTTTGCATAAGTAAGTGAACTATGTTTTAGCGGTCACTGCTAGTTCCTCCAAAATGGCAGCATATCCAGGAATTAGAAATTTTGATAAAGGGAAAAAATCCATTACAGGCAATGAGGAATTCATCTTCATGTACCGGTACGTACGTGTATTCTGCAATTGTTGTCCACAGGATAGGAACCAAGTAAAGCGTCGTCGTCGTCCATTTTCTGTAAGAACTTATCAGAGACACTAAAAATTTCCAGATCCATGGAGGAGGCAGGAACACCCACAATCATCTCCAGTTTCCCCTAAACGCAACATGACAGGAGTGCAGAGAGTGCAACAGTTAGAATGGTGTAGATTATCTACAGAAGCACACTTTAGGTGTACAACAGATGTGCTGTGTGAGGGTTACCTTCAGTTCTGCTACAGTAATTCCTCTGTCAAATTTGCGCTGTGACTCAAAGGAGGACAGGGTGCTGGTCACACGAACTGCCACAACGGGGTTGGTAACTAAGACTACTCCACCGTCCATCCTCCACGAGACCTGGAAATGTAAACAAAATATGCTGAATAGTATATTTAACTTAAGCTTTATCACTCTATTCATAAATACAATTTAATACTGTATACGTATAAGGTAGACCTCAGAGACAAATACAGTTTACCAACGTGCTCCGTTAGTTACCATTTACCGTACTCCTTTTCACGTGTAGGTTTAAAAATATTTCTTTAAGCCAAGCTAAGTTAAGTAACTCTTTTTCTTCACCTCTGAGAAAGAAATATGCTGATTTAATTTTCTTTTACCTTGCATTATTAAGTGGCTTGTTATTTAGCTGCACGCTACTGCTAGCTAGCTCTGTTTTAGCTTGGTGGTCAGACAGTAATGTTCACATTTACTTACTTTTCTCAACACAGGGAACAAATCGTGAGGGAAAATAACCGACAGCCTAAATTTTAAAAATCCCAAGTAACTGTAATGCTGCAAAAAATAATAAACTTAAATGTATTTTCACCACACTTTCACGCAACAGCTCCAATTTACTTACGCCCTGTTCTGGAAGATTCTACCCGCCTTTGCCGAAATTAACCAATTATATTTGAGATCAAATTCATTTGACCAATAGAATTACAACAAGAGGAAACTGTGGGACCGCCTAGGGCTCTGGGACCGCCTACTGAAAAGTTGATTGACAACAATAATAGCCAATCGTATGACATTAGTGAATGCTAACTGTTGGTTGATACAACCATGTAGGGGCGCTATAATCCAATCTAAACTACTAAACTAAAAGGCGTTTATTTTACATAAAGAGGTTGTAGAAGTATTTGGGCCATTTATAAACTTAATAGCGCTATACTAAAAGTAGAATTAAAACATACTGGGTTTGTAATTTAGGTTAATTGTGTGTTATATATTCAATTCAAATACTCCACCTCCCCTTGTAGGAGACAGACATGCATTATGTCAGGAAAACATTTATTAGCTTGAAGTGAGCACTATATAGATGAGAAAAACGATATTTACATTCCTGAGGCTGTTAAAGGATATGCTGGTCTGCAAAACCAGCCTCAGGTCTTATCTTTGAGTCATACATATATCAGAAAAACCACAATAATTGCCATGTTCTTTCCTTGCTCTGCTTTAGGTTCAGGTTTAAACCTGCAGATTCAGATAAGAGCTGTTCATTTTAATCCATGTGATCGTGGGAGAAATGATGGGAAAACAAACGTGAATTATCACAGTTTGGAGTCCATTTCCGACATACGAAACTAATGGAAACCTGCTGACTTATTAGTGATTATTTGTACAGACAGTATCTGCACATAAACTGCTTATTTACCCAGAACAAACCATGGGATACATGGGAAAGTCAAACCGTAACAGTTTAACCAGAACAAATGGGTAAATCTTTTTTCTTACAACAGCCTTATTTATTACTTAATACACATAACTTTTTATGTGTACAGTACTTTGTTGTAGCTGTGGTTGTTTAAAAGGGCTTTATAAATAAATTATTATTATTATTGAATAATAATTCTACAAAATTATAACCTAAAGCCTAAATGAGATTTGATCCAAACCAGCAATTTATGACTAATCTATTTTTTAAAATCACTTAGATTTTTAGTAGAAAATCTCATTAAAAGAATCTAAAAACCAGAATTCCCCCCCTCCCCCCATTTTCTGGATAAAAATGAGAGATTAATTCATGTTTTAGCTGATAATTTGACTTTTCTTTCTTTGTAATGTGTGAACTTTTACTTGTGGAGAAGAATCCTGTTGTAGATGAAGGGTTCCTTTTCTTAGGGGTGTAACTTGTGAAAGAAACGTTTTTTTTTTTTATTACGCTAAAAAAGTTATTAGGATTCTGCATCTACAGTATTTATAAGCATATTTATCAGTCACAAAGTTAACAACATGCTTGTTATTAATATTATTATTCCTATAAGCTTTGTAGTATGTTGTTTACAATATTTTGTTGGTAATGCATAGGGCTCATAAGAATATGCTACCCTCTAATGTCCAATTGTTCTTTGTTAAGAGAGAAACATGTTATAGTTTAAAGGGAGTTGAAATTTTTTCAAAGCCAAGGTATAGGACTAGTTTCAAAGGACGGTTTATTTCAATAATGGGAGTGGAATTGTGGAATGTTTTGGAAGATGATGTTAAATGTATTAATTCTGTGATTGAATTCAAAAAAATTATCAAATCAAAACTGTTAACAAAATACTAAAGCTTTATATCTAGCATTAAATGTACTAGTAATTCGTATTCAAATGTTGCTCAAATGATCTAATATTTCTTAAAAAATGTTTGTTTGAATTGACTGATTGAAACTGTTTTGTCTTTTAAAAGGGGGCAGACAAAATAAGAAACCTTCTTCTTTCTGCCACCTTTCATTTTATGCTTTTTCTTTCATAAGTTTATGTTATGTTTTATTCTTTATCTTGTTTTATGTAAAATGAATAAATAAATAAATAAATAAATAAATAATGCATCATGTAAGCGCCCCATTCAGATTATTATTTGATAATTCAGCTCCATCTGAATGAATTTGTAATCAGAATGAGAGGGGTGGTTTACGCCGATTCATAAGCCAAATGGTGTGCATGTAAACAATTAATCTGATCATTTCATTCCGATTGTGGAAAACTGACCTGACTGACTTATGTATTTCTGCCTGACTAGATGTTGATATGTCTGGGAAGCAAAACTGGTTGGTGAGCAATACAACATTTCTACTAGAAACTTTGAAAGAGCTCAAATTTATCTGTAGCTCAGACAGGGAGTGCTAAACCTGGCATGGGTCCATTTTGGTCTCTCAGGTTTGTTTACGTTAATCATGGAATTAAAACACAAGTAGAACTTCTTGTTTTTTTTTTAAAGAAAAGTTTACCACTTTGCGCAGGTCAGTAGTTCTATTCTGAACAAAAGCCTGCTGCATGTAAACGCTCATCGTGAATGGATTGCTATAGTTTTGATTTGTAAAAAAAAAATGTATGCCTCTTTTGTGACTGTCTATTGTTGTCATTGTGTTGTCATCACTCTTTGTTAAAGAAATCAGGTCTCTCTTGTAAATGAGTCCCCGAGGCTCAATAGGACTAACCTGTATAACAACCTGTATATTGAAATTCTATGGCGTGGTTGATTATAATATTTTACTGTTTATGTACTGTATAAGGCTCACAAAAACATACTACCTTCTAATATCCAAGTAAATTACCAGTAAGTTAAAAGGGAGAGTGGTTATTATCTTAAGGGGATAGAGATGTTTGTGAAGCCTTGGTTTCATACCAGTCTGAATAGGACTGTGGAATGATCTGAAGGATGATATGAAAACTGCCAGATCTATGTACACATTCAAGAGACTGATAAAAGTTAGTTTTCTGAAGGAATATAGAAAAGCATAATGTGTATCTATACAAATTGTTGTTTGAGTTTATGTTTTTATTTAGCTTTGTTTTTTTGTAAATTAATTTTGTTTGGATATACAGTATTCTGGGGAAAAGGGGCAGCTATTAGATTTATTCTTCTTCTACCGCCTTTCATTTTATTTTTTGAGTGTGTATTTTTTTTTCTATTGTATACAGGTAGTCCTCGGGTTACGACGGTTTCGAGTTACGATGTTTCGTGGTTACGTCACATCTCCCATTAAAAAAAAATTATTTTGAAATTTTATTTTTGAAAAGCCGAGTTACGCCGTTTCCGGTTTTATGTTGTAAACGCAGCGGCGGAGAAATACTGCACTGTACTCTCTAAAAAAGCTAAGTCTGGTCCTCTGGACATTCAAAAAACTAAACTAAACTTGTTGGACCAAGCTGGACCGGCAGAAACAGGCAGCAGCTGTGGAAAAGTAGCTGTTTTATGGACGGCGGTTTTATGACGTAAACTCAATGGTGAATACAGAGGATGGACGGAGGAAAACTGCTTCACCAGCATCCCAGTAGGAAATTAACTCTTTTTTTCCTTCATTGTGGCTCCCAAATGTATGTGATTTTTGATAATTATGTAGGGTACTGTGTTAGGATAGGCTAAGTACTTGGTAATACAGTACTGTATATGTATATATGGTGCAGTTTGTACGTATGTTCTGACTTACGTCAAATTCGGTTTACGCCGCCGCCATGAGAATGGATCTATGTCGTAACCCGAGGACTACCTGTATATATATTTTTAGACGCTTTAAAATAGTAATACATAAACAAGAAGGGATTTAGGGCCTTACACGATCGTTATCAGTTCTACTTCACTGATCAATCCTTTAGTCGCCTCCAATAGTTTGTAACTAACATGCAAATGTGTCTTTCTTGTGTAAAAATGTTCTATCAGTTTTTGTACTGGCTGTTCCAACATCTTGGAAATGTGCAACGTTTCTTAAAGTTCTCTGTTAGAATTGATGCCTCATACAAACTGAAAAAAAAAAAAAACCAAAAGAAAAGTTAATCCAATTTTCCATGTGATGCATTTAAATGTTTCAAATAAATATATCAAAATATTTATTTCATTATTTTCAAGTTAGTTTGAACTCTCAGTGATTTCACATCTATAAACACACAACCCTGTTTTTATTTGCATCTCTAACAATACCCTGAGTTACTGTCTGTGTTTCTCCTGGTGACAAACTTTGTTATCCAAATGAACAAAGTAACGCATCTTACAAATTCCTGTAAGTTTCTCAGAAACACGGAGCCTTTCTCTGCTCCACCCATGGCGCATCCGGAACGGGAACACATCCATCCACGCAGCCTGCAGCACTTGCATCCTCCCTCAGGTATTCCTGGTGACGTTGTGGATTAAAATAGCCGGCGGCCCACATATCTCTGGAAGGAAGCGTGGTGCTGTTGGGTCAGACAATAAAAAAAAAAGGAGTCTGCGCAACAACACCCCAGCTGGCCTGATTTACAACTTTAATTTATGAGAACGATAAAAGAGCCTAAGTGCTAGAGATGAACTGATTTGTTTTTTATTTGAATAAACACCGAGTGGGATTTGGACACTGAGGACTTCTTCACACTTTCTATGACCTAAAAACAGCTGGATGGTCTTTGCAGGGTCTTGGTGAAGTTTTCAGGTGAGTATTAAGAACCCAGTGGACTACTTGTTGTGCTCTCAAGAGTTTTACGCATGCACAACTCTTCTACAGAAAGACTGTGGTGGCTTTGGTTTTTGATGCTGGTCTGACCAAGGTTCCTCGATCATTAAGGGTTTAGAACCAGCTTGGCCTCACGCCCAGACTACAAGTGTCACTGTGATAAGTTCATGGAAACAACAGAGCGCAGATGTGACTCCTGGATCTGCATCCTGACATGGTCCAGGACAAAGAACGGCGCCAGACCAGCTGCATGCAGCACGGTGAAGGAACAGGAGTCCCTCAGGGTTTGGCGAGTACCAAAGCCTGCATCACACCGGGCTGCAGCTTTTAGTTAATTAAAACTGACATTTGTAAGAGTTTGAAACATTCACAAGGACTCTCAGTTTCTTCGTGCGACTCACACGACCTCACACTTAAGACGCAAACATTTTGAAGACGTTCAAAAAATGTGCGAGAACTTTTCTCTTTTAATGGTCAGAGCCACTACACGGGTCTGGAGCCCGTTTCAAAGCCTTCTCACGTCAGTTGATATGAAAATGCAGGAAATATCAGACAAGTCTTTGAAGGTGTGGTACCTCTGAAACCAAACTGTGACTGAGATGGAGACAAAAACAACAACAACCCTGCAATCAACTGAGACATAATTAAGACACAGTATGACTGAGGTCTGATTTCTGCAGGAACGTTGTACGAATGTAGCAATTTATTTGCAGCCATAAACTTACACAAACGTGTGATTTGAAGCAAAAATGTATTTTCTCACAATTTGTGTCGGCAAAACAGATTAATCCAGAATTAATTCTTAATTCTGAACTAATTGAGAATTAATTCTGGATGAGTTCTGAATTAATCCAGAATTAATTCTTAATTAATTCTGTCGAGCAGTTTCCCAATCACTGATTAATTTAAACAAATAAACAGGTCCCAAAATTGATTTTATAATGTATTTTGAATTTATTATCACTCAGTAAAACATTTAAATGTGATAGAAAATCCTGGGAAAATAGAAATTCTCAGAACAACTCAACTCATAATGTATTAACTTTGTTAATGGGACGTCCACGTGTGTGTGTGTTGGCCTGGGAAAGCCAACACACACACGTAGAGTCATTTCCTGTTCCACTGTCAACATCCTCTGTTCACTACGAATGATGTCATCGTCCAAATAAACACACACACACACACACATTGTGCTGTTTGTTCAGCAGCAACTAAAACTTAACGTGCTGGGAGAAAGACGTTCATTTTCCCATAAAAAAAAAAAAAAAAGAAAAAATATATATATATATATATATATTTTTTTTTTTTTTTAAATCTCCTGGATAATGTTTTATTGATGCTGATGTTTCGTCTGTTCTGATCTGGTTTTCTGAGCAGCCACGCTTTAAAGGGGTATTTCAACTCTTACAGTAGTAAGAAGAGGAAGTCCCTACCACAATAAAAGTACTGTTAGGACAACTCACTCCCATTGGTTTTTACAAGTAGCATTATCTTTTCATTTCCATTATATATAAAAAAAAATCTGTAGTTTTCAAACAACTGCCATCTCCACTTTTTAATGTGCCAGCTCAAACAAAAGGATGCTCGAGAGGAAGAGGATGAGAGAGGGAGGGAGAGCTGGATGGCTGCCAGGTCACAAGGCTTTAAAT
>JARVGQ010001461.1:25038964-25049063 GCA_031762355.1 Hypsolebias martinsi | reverse complement strand
GAGTCCAGTTTGGAGACGATTCGTCAAGTCTAGGTTCTTGGAGGTGAGTCCCGGTTTTGCCTTGAAATCACAGGGAGTCACAAGTTGATCAAACACAAGTTCACAAGAGATAATACTAAAAATGGCTGTCTCACAGTACCCAAGGTGACTGAATGATTCAGCGAAGACTGGAACCTCCTCCAAGACTTAAGTAGCAGCTGGACTCATTAACCAGATTGAAGGCAGGTGGTTGCTCAGGAACTCCGTCACCAGCACTCAGCAATTGCAGGGTGAGTACAGCCAAACAACACAAACCCAACAGTATCTATATTTTCCTGGTGGGAGCCGGTCTGCTACCGTGGATCCTGTGAACTACTGCTGGGCTATGGTGGAAATCGAGGGGCTGGTTGGCTTCGTGACCAGGCCTCGTCATTTGGATTTGGAAATCACTGCCATTGGGTAACAGGTCTAGTGAGAAATGGCAAGTAAATCCAGACAAAGAAAACATGAACTGCTTGAACAAAACCCTGATGATATGGAGGAAATTAGAAAAATCCCTTAACTTCATGAGTTCTGAACTTGTGAAGTTAACATCCCAACAAAAACTCTTGATGGGTTTGTTTGAGCAGATCAAACAAGTGAAAATACAATTAAGTCACAAAGAAAAAAAAAGTGGAACTGGAACAAAGGATTGATGATCTGAAACAAAATTCAAGACAACACAACCTTGTTATAACTGGATTGGAAATTAAAAATCGGTCATGTGCAAAAGTTACTGCTGATGCTGGAATAATGGAGGATTCATCACCACAAGAACTGAGGACTGTGGTGGTGGTGTCTTTTTTGCAGGACAGGGAGATTGATATTGATCACGAAGACATTTCTATGTGTCACACCCTGCCCAGTAAAACTGAAAAATTCAAACCGGTAATTGTTGTCAGATTCATCAGCAGAAAGGCAAGAAAAAATGTAATCATGCAGGCAAAAAAATTGATGGGTACAAAAGTTTACATAAATGAACATTTAACAAAGAGAAATGGTATTATTGCACGTGAAGCAAGGCTGTTAAAAAAACAGAAAAAAATAATATCGACATGGACAAGAAAAGGGAAAATCTGGATAAAAGTACAAGAAGGATCACAAGCTAAACTAATAAACTAGTTAAATGATTTGGAAAAACTCTAGATGATGTAGGAGATGACTAATTACAATTATGAAATATTTCACATTAATATCTACAAAATAAACAGTTTGATGCACAAATACACTAAATCATGATGGTGTACGATGAATCAGAATCTAAAATCTTTAATGCTGAAGAGGTGATTGACTTTTTTTCCAACTATAAAAGATAGTAAATATTATAATGAAAAACAGTTTAATGATTTTAACATGACAAATGGAAATCTTTCTATTGTTCATTGAAATTGCAGAAGAATCAATGCTAATATATCAAAGTTAACAGATTACCTAAAAAATGTAATAAAACATTTACAATAATAGCACTATCTGAAACATGGCTAAATGATGAAAATATAAATAATGCTAATGTTGAAGGTTACAAATATCATATGAATAGAAATAAAAAAAGGTGGAGGAGTAGCTCTATTTATCAACAGTGAAATAAAATGTAAACAAATTAGTGAAATGTCGATAATTGTAGATAATATAATGGAAATGATGATAGAAATAATAAATAAGAATGATTAAAAACCTTATAATAAGTTGTGTATATCAATCACCAGAATGAAATATAGAGTTATTCACTGATAAAATTATGGAGTTACTAGTAAAGAGTAGAAACAAGGGAGTTTTTTTTGTGTGGTGACTTCAGTATTGATATGGGGAATAAAACTGATTCAAATAACATCAGTACATTCATAAATTCAATGTACTGTATAGTTTAAATTTATTTTCGTTGATAACAAATCCAACAAAAATATAACGCATAGTTCTACAATAATTGATAATATATTCACAAACATAACAGATGATAATGTGATAAGTGGTATTTTGATGACTGCTCTAAGTGATCATTTACCAGTTTTTACAATTTATAATACAGATGATAGTATTACAAAAAACAACTATGAGAAAGAAAAAAAAACCCATAAAAAAACACATTAAATAGATTAAAAATGATCTAAAAAAAAAAACAAAATTGGAAAGATGTGTATGTTGATGATGTGAGCAAAGCATACGATGAGTTTATGAACCTTTTGAATGTTTTGTATAAAAAAATTGTATGCAAAGAAATTATACAAAGAAAGGTACTGTTGATCAACCATGGATGACGACAGGATTGAGAAACGCATGCAAAAAAAACTATTTGTATTCTTGTTTCTTGAAATATAGAACTCATGAGGCAGAAAACAAATATAAAATGTATAAAAATAAGTTAGTTGGAATTATAAAAAAAAGAGGGAATATTAAAGTGAACTATTACACAACACAAATGGTGATATGAAAGAAACATGGCGAGTAATAAATAGTGTTCTAAATAAACACAAGAATATAACGAGCTTGTCACGGTGTTTTGTGAAAAATGGTGAGGAAATACATGATGAAAATGAAATCGTTAATGTATTCAATATCTATTTTGTGAATGTGGGATCAAACCTTGCAAATACAATTCCGAAAGTTGATAAAAATGTGAGTTACTTAATAAAAGGTTGTGAAAACAGTATGTTTCTACATGAAATTGACAAAGATGAAATTTTTTCATTCAACCTTTATTTAGGCAGGTTAATCTCATTGAGCCTCGAGGACTCATTTACAAGAGAGACCTGGCTACAAACTAAGGAAGTGCAGGAAGGCCAAAACAGGTCGTGCTCTCTTTTGCCTGTGCAGGTTAAAAATCGGGCGCAGCATTCTGGACCAGTTGAAGTCTTTAGTATCTGAAGTATTTATTTAGAGTTTTAAAATCCTGAAAAACTGCAGAGTGACAATGACCACAAAAAGTAATTTAAACTTAATTTAATTATCCTCATCGAGCTTCTAAACAAGTGAGAAAAACTGCACACATACAGTATTTGGTGAATATTGACAGTCTCTCCACCTGCAAAGTGAGATGACAGCAGTTTTTGTTACGTTTCCATGGCAACACCGGAGCGCCATCTCAGTGGTCGTGATAAATTTATAATTTTTTACTTTTTTGTTGTGTATGGATGCATGTTTAGCGACCTGTTCTTATAGTTTAAGTGTTTGTGTGCACCATCTTGAGAGATTTCGAAACAAACTCACGACACAATCAATTTACGACACACTAACCTACTTTTCAGTCCCGCCAGATGAAAATACAGGAAGTAGACAGCCGTACAGTTTATTCTGCTGTGATTGGTCCAGAAAAGTCGAAGCTCCGCGTTCTTACGTCTGATTGGTTCAAACCCACGTCCATCATTTTTTACTGAGTGGTTACACCTTCCGTACAAATACGACCCTAGCTAGACGTTCATGAGTTATTCGCGCGTTTTCTCCGGCGAGCGCAACAATACACTCTTGGAAACCGCGGAGAGGTTGAACCTGCATCTGCTTGCATTTTCTACAGACAAGAAAATCGCCCATTTCATTATGATGTACGTAATTAAGCGAGGTGAGTTGTTTATGGAGCCGACTAACAGTTTTTGCTGATGTCACTTCACAGATACCTTTTTAAAAAGTTTTTGTCTCCTCCACAATGGCCTTTAAATAACTACTTTCTTCAGTTGCTGCTGCTTTTGTTTCTTTTTCTGTCAGAACGCCGACCCTTACTGTGCTAAGTTGAATCTGTCAGCCACTCTGAGCTCGGTTAGTTAGTACTCAAACTAGCTGTTAAGTAGGTCAGCCAGCAGAATTAAAACTGTTTACTGGTTTTCACATCGTTTGACTTTTGTTTGACCAGCTCCACAACAAACGTTTACAAACTGTCAAGTCATTCCTGAGTATCCTGATGCATGCTCAAAGTATCCAACTGAGGTAGAAAAATCCAACAAAGTCAGGTCCTCTGGACGGATGCAAAGAGTAAAAAAAAAAAAAAAAACTTGAAACGTTTCGTCTTCAAACCAAAAGAATCCGTCATTCCTGAATGTTTCTGTGTTTTATTATTGACTCCAACATGAGTCTTTGTCTCAGAACGCGCCAGAAATCTTTGTCATTGAGGTTCGTCTTTACAAAATGGTTATTTTATGAAACGTAGTTCCGGCGCTTGACGTGATTGGCTGGGCATGTTCGAAGCGGTTGTAAAAGACCACATTGCCAAAGTATTACTGCGCTCAGCGAGAAAGTTATATTTTATTGTATAGGTACATATTTTTTAATCTTTACAAGTATTTTGTTGAAATTACAAATAAAAAAAAGGCCTTTCAATTTTCTAGTTGCAAATTAATTATATAAATTCCTTATGAAAACTTAATAAATCCAGATTTAAAGTTTGCTTTGCCTCAGTTGCTAGGCAACCATTTGCTAAATGCTGAAGTGGTTCTTTTATCAGTACAGTACTGTAATCGGCATCATTTATAATTTTTATATGAAACCTTGCCATGTTTGTAGTGATTCTAGTCTGAATTTCTAAAGCTATTGTAAACCATAAATTTGTGGTTAATTTAGTAAAAATCAAAATAAGGGATTGATGGTAACAAAAAATAGTTTTAAGGATTTATGAAGGTAACAGCTTTGCATTAAAATGGTTTATGGCTTTTCTTTTCTCAGTGAAAAGGCATTGCTGTTTATTTCATGACAGAGCTCAACGCAGTAATAATTTGGAATTTGCTTTTATTTTTCCAGTATGGATAAATATGGAGGGGTAAATTATAGAATAAAAACACGTTTTTCCACTTCCTTCCCTCCCGCCCCTACATATGCTGAATCAATGTAGTTATCTAAATTTCTAGAAAAACTTCTAAGTTTTATTTATATTTTTATGTAAAATATGACCACAAGCACAAATCAAAAATGGAAACATTAAGAACTTGCACAACTGTAGATAATAAACTTTTGTGTGTGTGTGTGTGTGTTTTAAACTTGAGCGTTTTATAACTTTCTAAATATAAGTGAATATTATTTTTTCTTCATTTAACCTTTATTTATACAGGTCTCGTTGAGTCACGAGGACTCATTTTCAAGAGAGATCTGTTTTAGTCGGACAACAATAAAAAGCAATTACTGGTAAAATAACCACCATGCCACCCTCCGCAGCCTGTCTTGAAAAATCAGTAATCTTGCACTTATTTTAAAATTAGTGAACCGACTCAGATGTTTAAATGAGAAAATCTGCAGACTAAAGTCCTAATGTAAAACAAATAAAATACATTAAATGTAAAAGGGACATCCAGCAATTTAAAAACATTATGTAAATAAAAAAAGTTTACAATTATCTGTGACCTTTCAAATTTGTTTTTATTGCATTGAATCATAAATGCAGTAAACAAAATCCAAAACCAGAACCCCTTAAAATGCTTTATTTTTGGCCGGAAATGGCCCGCGGGCCGTCAGTTGATGAGCCCTGACCTTTCACATCGTCCAACACTGAGGGAACTAAGATGTTTTTCTGTATTCTTATTTAATCAGATGGACGCCAAGAGCGAGTCATGTTCGATAAAATCACCTCCCGTATCCAGAAGCTTTGCTATGGACTGAACTCTGAGTTTGTGGACCCGGCTCAGATCACCATGAAGGTGATCCAGGGTTTGTACAGCGGAGTCACCACTGTGGAGCTTGACACTCTGGCAGCCGAGATCGCCGCCACGCTGACGACTAAACACCCCGACTACGCCATCCTCGCCGCGAGGATCGCCGTCTCAAACCTGCACAAAGAGACCAAGAAAGTGTTTAGCGACGTGATGGAAGACCTGTATGCATACATAAACCCTCTGAACAAACGCCACTCCCCCATGATCTCCAAAGCCACGCTCAACATTGTTCTGGAGAACAAAGACCGCCTCAATTCGGCCATAATTTATGATCGAGATTTCTCCTACAACTTCTTCGGGTTCAAGACTCTGGAGCGCTCCTACCTGTTGAAGATCAACGGCAAGGTGGCCGAGCGCCCGCAGCACATGCTCATGAGGGTGTCTGTTGGGATCCACGGGACGGACATCAACGCTGCCATCGAGACGTACAATCTGCTGTCAGAGAAGTGGTTCACCCACGCCTCTCCGACCCTCTTCAACGCTGGAACCAATCGGCCACAGCTGTCCAGCTGCTTCTTGCTCGCCATGAAAGATGACAGCATCGAAGGCATTTATGACACCTTGAAGCAGTGCGCCCTCATTTCCAAATCGGCTGGAGGCATCGGCGTAGCTGTCAGCTGCATCAGATCAACTGGGAGCTACATCGCCGGCACCAATGGGAACTCGAATGGGCTGGTCCCCATGCTGAGAGTTTACAACAATACCGCTCGCTACGTTGATCAAGGCGGCAACAAAAGACCCGGAGCCTTCGCCATGTATTTGGAGCCGTGGCACTTCGATGTGTTCGACTTCCTGGAGCTGAAGAAGAACACGGGGAAAGAGGAGCAGAGAGCCAGAGACCTTTTCTACGCCCTGTGGATCCCTGACCTGTTCATGAAGCGAGTGGAGAGCAACCAAGACTGGTCTCTGATGTGTCCCAACGAGTGTCCGGGGCTTGACGAGTGCTGGGGGGAGGCGTTTGAGAAGCTTTACACCACGTACGAGAAGGAGGGGAGGGTGAAGCGTGTGGTGAAAGCTCAGCAGCTTTGGTACGCCATCATCGAGTCCCAGACGGAGACTGGAACGCCGTACATGTTGTACAAAGACGCGTGCAACAGGAAGAGCAACCAGCAGAACCTGGGCACCATCAAATGCAGCAACCTGTGCACGGAAGTCGTCGAGTACACCAGCAAAGACGAGGTGGCAGTTTGTAATCTGGCCTCCATCGCGCTCAACATGTACGTCACACCAGAGCGGACTTTTGACTTTAAAAAACTGGCATCTGTGACCAAAGTGATCGTCAAAAACCTGAACAAGATCATTGAAATCAACTATTACCCGGTTCCCGAAGCCGAGACGTCCAACAAGCGCCACAGGCCAATAGGAATTGGAGTCCAGGGTTTAGCAGATGCCTTTATCTTGATGCGTTACCCGTTTGAAAGCCCCGAAGCTCAGCTGCTCAACATCCAGATGTTTGAGACCATCTACTACGCTGCTTTGGAAGCGAGCTGTGAGCTAGCGGCCGAGCTTGGCCCCTACGAGACCTACGAAGGCTCCCCCGTCAGCAGGGGCGTCCTGCAGTACGACATGTGGGACAAGACTCCGACGGACCTGTGGGACTGGAAGCTGCTGAAGGAAAAGATCGCCAGGCACGGTGTGAGGAACAGCCTGCTGCTGGCGCCAATGCCCACGGCCTCCACCGCCCAGATCCTGGGCAACAACGAGTCCATCGAAGCCTACACCAGCAACATCTACACCCGCAGGGTCCTCTCTGGAGAGTTCCAGATCGTCAACCCCCATCTGCTCAAAGACCTGACGGAGAGGGGCCTGTGGAGCGAGGAGATGAAGAACAAGCTGATCGCCAACAATGGATCCATTCAGGTGATGAGAAGTTTCAAATATACTTCTTAAGCTGTTTGAATTTTAATGTTGCCAGAGCTGAATTATTAATCGTCGTTAGGATTTTAAACGGTAAATACAGATTTTTTTTTTGTTTTTATATTGACAGGACATCAGTGAGATCCCAGCGGATCTGAAACAGCTGTATAAAACCGTCTGGGAAATCTCCCAAAAGACTGTTCTAAAGATGGCTGCCGACCGCGGCGCCTACATCGACCAGAGCCAGTCTCTTAACATCCACATCGCCGAGCCAAACTACGGGAAACTGACCAGCATGCACTTCTACGGCTGGAAACAGGTGAGGCAACGCCTGCTGGGCAACAAGTTAAGACTTAAAGCACCCACTGATTCTACGGGTTCTTTCAACACAGGGCTTGAAGACGGGGATGTACTACCTGAGGACAAAACCCGCCGCTAACCCCATCCAGTTCACCCTGAACAAGGAGAAGCTGAAGGAGGCGCAGCCAAACAAGGCCTCCGAGCAGGAGATCAAGGAGAGGAACAAAGCTGCCATGGTGTGTTCTCTGGAGAACAGAGACGAGTGCCTGGCCTGTGGATCTTAACCTCCATCACCTGCTGGGTGAAGATGTGCCTGATGTTCTAATCCTCCCAGAACTGTTCATCCTTGACCTGTTTTTATGCCTGTACAGAAAGAATTTAGCTCAAAATTAACCCATTAACTCACATCAAGAGTGAAAGCTCTTGCTGCTGCAATGTATTTCATGTTGGAAATAAAGTTTGTTATATATTAAAAAAAACTTAATTGTTTAGTTATTTATTTGTTTTTATGTAAATGAGAAGCTAAAAGTCCAATACATTGGAGTGAGACAGAAAAAATACAATTTAAGATGTCTGAAGAGATCATTGTTAGCATGAAAAATTGTATTCATATTTAAATTTAAATATTTAAAAGTAATTTTCAGAGTTCATAAAGCAGAAGATTAAATTTTGATTTATCCAAATAACAGGTTTATGGAAAGCTCAATGTTTTTGTAAGCTCTAATTTAAACTCACAAATTTTCAATAAGAGGAATGCTGTTAATATCTGGAAAACAATTAGAGGGATGCAGTTTTGATTATTTGATACAACAGCTTTCCATAAAAGATTACAGCATAGTAAGAAAACTTCATTTATAAAAAGCGGTAAAGTAAATTCTTTTCATTTCCTCTGGCTTAAAGCCATGTTCTGTGTTAGCAAAATATCTTGAGCCAGTGACTGGATTTTACCCTCAATTGTTGCAAATCTGATTAAACGTTTGAAGATACAACTTGGCCCATTTTACAGATATTGCTCCAAAATGTGGCATGGTAGTAGCTGAAAGTCGGTCCTAACACATACTCCAAGCACTAACAGGTCCCTGACATTTATAAAGTGTCCAAATCAGCTGTAACACCTGGAGAGATGTGCTCCGCCTTCCATTTCTGGTTTATATAAAAATAACTTAAACACAAAATATATTCTTACAGTTATTTTAATATATATATTTTTTATAAAATAATGAAAACATAATTACACTTTTAAATGTACAAGTTATTACAACCCAGAGAACCAAAATGTTTCGTCTGCTGCCGCCACACAAACAGACACAACATGAAACGCACAAGTCAAAGGTAAAAACAGTACCTTCTCATCTTCACTACTTTCTGCAACAGTGGCCAACAGGTTCAAAAATAAATTATAAAAAAAAAATTAAAAATGTCAATTTTACCAATCACTATCTTGTTCAGCAAATTTGTGTATACCTTAAATAGCTTAAAATCATACATAACGAGAGCATGACATTTATACATAGAAAGCAACCCTTGTACAGAAGCAGATGACTAAATTCACAGCAACACGTCTCAGAAAGCTGCGTGGATGAACGAGTTCCTACACGATAAACCTGAAACAAGACGGGAGCTTAAGCTGATGAGAGGTCCGACAGCAGAGCTATCCAAAACAGTAAATAAAATAAAAAAAAAATAAAACTGAAGATCAAACGATGAGGTGACGTTAAAGCTAATGTGTTGGACAGACGAGGAGAAAAACAGTTTATCCAAGTCCCAGCGTGTCTCTGTTCGTGAGTCGAAGTTTTTAAAAGCACAAATCGACAGTAAAAATTTAAAAACGTCTCATCACAGCATTTGCATTTAGTAAGTTAATGGAAAACAACCGTTAACAAGACAAACAGCTCATGTTAAAAAAAAAAAAGCCTGTTTCTGGCCTGAAGGGCAGATTCAGAGATCCTTTATATCAGTCATCTTCAAAACCTGCACGCTGGAATTATTAAAGGGACGCCTAAAACCGTACAAGCAGCAGCACAAGGTTTCAGACGGTGATTTAGTGTCGTAAACAGCGTCTAAAGGAACCTGAGTAAGTTGGAGAATTCAGACTGATGCAGTCTGACTTTAGAGCTGGAGTCCTGTTAACGACGGGCGGCTGTCCATCAGAACGCACGAGAAAATCTTTTGTTCGTCAGAAATGTTTTATCCAGTTGTCCAAAAAGTACCAGGATCCAAACAAAGACACATTTCTGTTGGAAAAATAGATATGGTAAATAATATCAGCAGGGAAGCCAGCTGTAGAAATAGTTTTG
>JARVGQ010001461.1:24958766-24969375 GCA_031762355.1 Hypsolebias martinsi | reverse complement strand
GTCTTCTATTACAAATAAAGTCCAGTTGTTACTGTATTGAACGCTTTTTTGATGCTCTCCAAAAAGAACATTGCTGTTCATCTGCAGTTTGCTGAAGATCACATGGACACACCAGAAGGCTGTTGGAAGAATGTTTTGTGGACAAATGAGACCAAAAAATAACTTTTTGGTTAAATGAAAAGTGTAATGTTTGGAGAAAGGAAAACTCTGCATCCCAACAATGAATTCTGAATTATATCAGAGAATTGTAAAGGAAAATGCCGCCGCCGTGAGAACGGAACTGCGTCGTGACCCGAGGACTACCTATATATTATTGTTTATCGCAATAATTTCTGAGACAATCACCCAGCAGAATGTTATCATGAGAGGCCTACTGGGAAGGGTGTTTCTTTGTTTCATTTATAGCTTTGTAACACACTTGATAACTTTATGGTGAATAGTGGTGGGTGGAAAATGTGAATGCACGTTAGGAAAACTGTTTCAAGACTTCAAGTGTTAAAACAGGTTTAAAAGTAGCTCTTTACTTAAATATTCTTGGGGGTGAATAAAGTAAAAAAAAAAAAAATCAGCCAATATATCGGTTATCGCATTAGCCCTCCCCTCCCAACATTGGCATTGGCGATAGTTTAATTTCCATATCGGTCAGGCTCTACTATTAAGCCTCACAACAATTGTTTGTTTTTGATAACCGTCATTGAGACCAACTTGAGATATTTTTATTGGTAGATAGCCCAAACTTGTTTACATGGATTATTGTCCTTAAAGTACAAAATAAACCAAAACGAAAGAAACAAGTTGTTGAGAGAACATAAAACTTCCTCACTATAAGCTGCTGTTGAGTTCAGTTTTGTTTCATAGACTCTTCCTAGACATTGACCTTTTTTTATTTTTTCTAAAAACAAGTTCACTGCAAAAACATCAATTAGTCACAAATAAAATAAGCAGAGGAATGAAATTATGATATGCACTTACTAAAAACAACATTACTTAAGCTCCTTCTCAGAAAGCAGCTCTAAACTGGGTATTTATCAGAATTTCTCTTATGTCTGTCATAAAGCAAACCACACTTTTATCTACAGTACTCCATCTCACCATCATAAACACATACGGTAACCAGACCCTTTCTGAGAAGAGCAGACCAAATGAACCAGACTATTAGAAAATAACTCATTAATAACCTCCATCCCGATATCAAATCTGATTTGGAAACAAGCAGTGGGGAAAAAATACATATTTAGGTACCGTACCATAAAAAACTGGGAGAAAATATCTCAATCAGCATTAAAACAATTGACCCACAGTAAGCAGCAAAAGCTTCACATCTTAGCATGTAAATGTACGAATACCTGCATGAACATCCTGCATGAGTGTATATAAAGCTCTTTCCGTCCACATTTCAGAATGGAGAAAATTAAACATGTACCAGTACTATGATTCACTGAAAATTTAAAATAAATATCTATTTATTTTAAAAAAAGAGGCACATATCCCTCAATAAAAACACCCTGCAGCGACAGAAAAAAAGTGGAAACATGCAAATGTGTCTGTCTACATATTTCCTGTTCGAGTCATTCCTTTTCTTCAACATGCTTTTGAAAGCAGCATGTTCCTCTCCGGAAGCAAGAATGAGCTCCTAAACTATTCCAACAATCCATGGGTAGGGGGGGGGGGGGGAACTGTCCAGGATTTCAACTGCATGCTGGAAATGAACCTTATGACATTTTTCTGTGCTTTAAAGAAAAAGGTTTTACTCATCTCCTGTGAGCTGGTCATTTGTCTTAGTGACAGATCTCCCCTGATGCCTAATGTCTGACTCACAGCCACACTCATCTCAGCCACACACACACACAGTCCAAACTCATTTCCTGTCCAACAGTTTGACCTCCAAATGGGCAACACAGAAAGAGTAAAAACTGCTAGCAAATACCCTTAACAAAAGAAAAAAAAAAACGGAAAAAGAAATATTGACTGCTCATTCCAAGACACTTTCCTGCAACCTCTCCTTCCCATTTGGAGAACACATCTCAAGCAGAAAATCTCAAATTTTAAGTGCAAACGTAAACTGCACATAGAAAAAGTCCCATCTACAGTAAACTGTTTTCATTATGTTTTCATTATCGCCTGCCACTCCAAAGCAGCAATATATGAATGAACCACTGGAAGTAATTATACCTCTACAATTTATTACCATTCTGAGGCAACTTGTCAAGATGGATGCCACAGCTTATCAATCTTAAACCAAAAAAAATCAATTTAACAAATATTGAGCTAAATTTGGTAGTAGCTGAGAGTCATCCCCAACACATTTGATCAAAACTAACACATCTGACAAACTCTCACATCATCACATGAGCTCATGCATAATCTCATTTACAAGGTTTGGCCAAAACGGCCACACCTCTGACCTCTCAGCAGGAGAGGATTTTAATTTAAAACTCTTGTTGAAAAAAAAGGCGGGTGATACATTCTTCTCCAAAGAATGTTAGACTTATACATCTGGTGTTCATGTGCAAAAGCAGTTAGTAGTTTTGCATTTGTGTAGCTTTACCATTAATTACTGTGACAGGAAAAACAGAAAACCCATGAATGAAAGTTGTATGATGGTCAACCACTTTGATATTAGGGGTGCAGGATTTCCTGTTTGTGCAACATTTTGCGCAAACACACATGCACGCACCACCTGTTAGCTCCATGTGTGAAACCTCGACTGGTGAAAATATGAAGCAATTCGATTCATTTAATTTATATAGTCCCCGTGGCTCAACGAGGCTAGCCTGTATAAATAAAGGTTGAATGAATGAATGAATATAGTGTAGTGCCAAGTCACAACAGAGATCATCTCAGGGCACTGAACAGAAACATCCAGGTGTAACAGCACACACTTCCCTTTTAACCAGCAGACGAATGCATCTTCCAAGACACAAAACAAGAACTTGGGAAAACAAAGTAATTACTGTATTTAAAAAGGTGCCGGCTGTCCCTTTAAGCTCCACTCACAGGTAACTGAATGCTTTTGTGGCGTTAAAACAAAGGTAGTTGCCTGAAGATTGAATGCTTGATTTGTGTTTGTAGTACATACACTAAAGATTAAACACAGCAGCTTCAGTTTTTTAGGAGGTATGTATGAGAAGAGGGGAACACCATATCAGGGGGAAAGTAAAAGATAAAAATCTCATTGTTATGGAGGTATGCACATTTAGTACTGCTCAGGGACAGAGAAGGCCAACAGCCAGTTACTGCAGCTACCCCCAGTACTGCTGAATTCAGTGTGAGACTTCAAAAATAACTCATGCTGTCAGATCGGGTTTTATTACAGTCTACCTCAAAAATCTTTAGGCTCTCTGTTATTTTCATAAGCTCAAATACATTCAGGTTTAAACGTACGCTCTGACAGATTTATATTTGTTATGTCTACAGAACAACAGCCACTTTGAAGTTGCTAAATTGACAGTAATGTGCAGGTCTTTTGTTGAATATCTCTTGTCATCTTATCAATAGCTTAGTATTAAGACCAATACCACTGATAGTTTTCTTGCAGATGGACGATGAGGCTTCTTTGCACACGCCCACATTCTGCTACCATCACTGACCGCTGGTAGGATGCTGGCCAACCTGTGGCAAGAAAGGCAACCTCAACATCTGTGTTTATCCTGGACCTAAAACCAACAGGCTATATTTACTCTGGTCAAACATATTCTGCACAGAGGATTCAGGAAGGAAAAATTAGCCTGGGCCTAGTGTGTGCTACCTCTGAAAGGCTACTTCATCCTGATAGTCAAATGGAGGGAGCCGGTTGAATTGAACCTTTTTAAAGGTGTTAACATATGAGACTGATTCCCTGAATGGTTTCCTTGAAAGGAAAATGCAGATTGATAAACAACACCCTGAAAGAATTTGACCTCTGAAGAAGTGAGAAAAGAAAAAGGACTTGATAGATCAACTGCTTCCCTAGCAAACGTTTTATAGCAGCACAAGAGGGCATTAAACAAAGGTTTTATTTAAAAAAAATAAATAAAAAAAAATAACACATCCCCTTCTTTCTGTAAATCTCTGACCCCTTGACACTGTCAAGCATGCTGGCTAATGGGTAAGACCCTCAAGGGAGGAAAATTCATCAAAGAGAGTGGGGGAATTGACAACACTGATTAAATAATGCCATTCCATCTTGGACCCCTACAGTCTAACACATGGGCATGACACCGATTCATAGTTTGAATTAATTATGCTGAAAAAAGCTTGTATACTTACTTTAACACAATTTAGATATAAATAACAGTAACATAATTGGACTTCTTTATAGACTAAAATCTTGGATAAATTTTCCAGGAAGTGCACTGCACTTACGTATTCAGATGTGTTTAATGCCTAAAAGACAAAATATTACAACTAAACTTAAGCATTATATAAACATGTTCTGTTTTACATAATTATCACATCAAATGCAGTTTTCTGTCCTCTGCGTGGACATTTGCTCTTGGCCACATGATGCGTTCAAGTACTCTAGTCTGTGACAAATTTTGTTAAAACATCTTATGTTATGGCAGTTTACATTTAGTGCCAGCAGTATTAATGCATTACTGCACTGTCACTTTAGTATAACAACGTATAATAAGGTTAGTCTACTCTGAAGCAATTGAAAGATTTTAGGTTTGTAATATCTGATAATAGCTTAAGAAAAAGCAACAGAATCGAAATAAGACTGTGCAGCAGTTAGTGAGTTAATGGTCAACCCATGATTCACTGCAGCTGGGAGGTGGCTGTCGTAGCAGGTGTGATAGCTTATCGAGTAACTGCCAACAAGAGGTTAAACTGCTTTGCATTGTTAGTTTATATGGACTACAAAGAGGGATATAAATAAATAATAAACAAAGAAACCCATTTAAAATACTGTACACCTGATACAAGGATCTCGACAGCTTGTATTTTCCACATCAACCAATAATAAGGGCAAAAGTCAGTAAGTGCCATTTTAAAACCAATGCTAAGCTCAACTCGTTAAGCGTACCTCTATGTGCATATGAAGACGTTAGTTTGGACCCTGACACACACCAGATGGTATACAGTATAACGGTTTGTCCTATCGCTCTGTGACCTATCAGAAAACATACAACGATTGAGATGGACGTTGTGTGTACAGTGTGTGTGTGCTCTTCTCTCTAAAAACACAACGGCTGTCTGTTGTTGCCCTTTATTTAATGAAGATGTCTTAAAGGAGGAAATAGAAACCTGGTGAGAGTTTTTGTATTCTCAAATTACAAACAACCCAGGGTGTACCAAGGTGTGACAGTTAAAAAAAAAAAAAAAAAAAACTGACTTCCTAAGAAAATATAACACAAAACAATCTTGGCAAGATCACATCATTTCCCTAAAAAGATGCCCATTGCTGCAAACTTGTGACTAAATTCTGAAAAATTCTTGTCAAGAACATTGAAATACAGAAGAAAATTATATCTACTCATGAGTCATTTCTGCCAACATATGACGTGCTGATTCAAAGGAATGTTTACAGGCAAGAGTCACTCAGGTGGCCCACATTTAGCTCCCTTTGAAGACTGTATGCTTTGTTCCTGCAGCTGCTTGTAATGAAACACCAAACTAAGTAGCAGAAAATATGAGATGTTCAGACTGATCACAAACGATAAGCAATTGTCATTTGGCACCCAATGGAGATGGCTACAAGCTGACTGCTGGAGGTGCTTTATTATACTGACTTGAGTCCAAAGTTGAGCAATGAGTGCAGATTAACTTGGATAATGTGAAATTACAGTAAAAATCTTATACTGTATCTCTGAACTCATCAGGGATTTTCCAGTGACAGACATGGGCTCTTGCAAAACATCTGACAAAGAGCATCCAATGTGAGGGTTTGTATCTGTGGAACAGTGTACCTGCTTCAAATAATCATTACTGAAAACAGGAGAATAAAAAGTTACTGACTGTATCCTGGTTCTGTACATAGAGAGCAAATAAGTGCCAAATGACAAGTCACTTCTACAGAATTTACTGCAATAAATAAAAGTGGTAAGGACATGTGGAACACAGTGTGTTACACCGAAATGCTCGAGTCTTCACACAAATTGGCAGAGCTTTCAAATGAGAAAATAGTTTAGGGCTCCTAGGGCAGAATACTCATCACTGAATTTGAGCTGTGAGTAAGCCTCTTACAACTACAGTTTTCTTGAATAGTGTTTTATGTTGGAATTATAATTTAGCAAAGCAAAGAGTCATAAATACACTAATTACAATGTAATGTATATACACATCAGAACAGGCGCAAAGGTCTCACTGAGCTGAGACTGTTGTAAATTAGTTGGTGCCTCAATTTTTTTTTAGAAAATGGGCAAAATATCTGGGGGCAGTCTCACATAATGCTAAATGTTTACCGCCAGCAAGCAATGTCTTGAAAATCTTTTTTTTTTTTTTTATAATGGCCTATGATTTGTGTGTTCAGCTTGCAACACTTTACTTCAAGCCATGCACATTATTTCATTGCCCACAAGTTTATGATTTAATCGACTGAAGTACACTTTTGAAATAAAATACACCAATTTGTATCAGTTTTTAATAGTTATTTACAACGTGCTGGCAAAAATGAGTCACAATTTTTTTTTTATGTTGAGTTAACTGTTTTCAAATTCTCATCTCAAAAGCTTCAAAATGATATGCAGCTTGTTGAAAACTGGGGATTTATCACCTGGCAACAAGCTAGTTTTGTTTACAAATGTGTTGGTTTGAAAATTCGACTTTTAATGATCAAGATAGAATGATGTCATCAGGACTTCCAGCCACATATTGAAAAAGGTGAATCCCCAAGGATTTACATTTTCACGGATTTGCACTGCGGCATGTGCTCATTCCATTTCATTTTCCCAGAACAAGTCACATTTATCAGTGGCGTGGTTTTTAGACCTGGACCTTCACGGGCTGTAGTCTCAAAGGTTTTCTGTCATAAGAGCTTCCATCCAGGAGTTGAAATACAACTCAAGGGCTCTACAGTTATGGAAACTAAATTAAGAAGAGGTACAGATGGGTTTGAGACAAATGCAACAACTGAATATTTGAAGAGAAAATCCCACAAATTTTTGAACGTGTTCAAAATTTAAGCGACAAGGCAAGAACGTTGAAAATCCCCCAAAAAAGTTTGGAACATTTTGGAGACTCTCTTGCCAAAATCACAAACAGTCCCAGTCCAGTTAGATACTACCTTAAGACTGAAAACAGCAATGGTGACATGTAGTCTACAAAATAAGGTACATGCTATGATGAAGATAAAGTTGACTTCAGGTAAACTGAGGCACCTGAACTGCTCAGTTTTCATATACCGTAATTATTCTGGCATTTAAACATCGGGAAAACAACAGACTTGCATCAAACGCTGAACTGTCTGCAATCTCCTCCATGTTTATCACAAATTTTTGATGTTTTCAACAAATCAAAAAGCATGCAGAAACATGCTGCTCCAATGACTAATATCCTGCTGCAATTTCAAAGACTTATACTGTACTTTGTCAGGCAGGTAGAGATAACAAAAGTTCAAAAACAAAGGCTACGAGATACAATAGTGAAGCTCTTTCATGACCTAAGCCTAAGTGCATCAATGAGTAATAGACATTTAGAATTTTCAGTTAAAACACTTAAATACACAGGCGGACAGCTTTCTGATTCTTAAACAACTACCCTGCCTAGTTCTGGTGTTGTTATTCTCACATTTTTATGTGAGTGATTAAATGCATCTAATGGAAAGTAAACAGTGCATTATTGCTTCACAACAAGGAATGCAATGAAACCTAGGTCTGTCACGATAACAAATTTTGCTGGGCGATTAATTGTCTCAGAAATTTTGCAATAAACGATAATATTGTGTGAAATTTAACAATTAATTTTCAAATTTTAGAAGAAATGTTGTTTGGAGTGTAGTACCTTTTTTGACCACTTAATAGCAGTATTACTGTTTGAACAAAAGGATGGATAGTTGAGCAGTACATCTCTTTAAGAGAAATGGGATGGAGGCCCTTGACGTGACATGGGCTGACATGGTGACATATGGCAGACGCCCGGTAATTTAAGCTCTTTAGCATAGCATTTTTCATGCAAAACTTTTAATAAAAATAAAAAAAAATTAGTAAACCAGTAGGGGTGCACCGATTGCAGTTTTTTTTGACCGATCACCAATTTCTACAAAGTCTGACTTGCTGATTCCGATCTTGGCCGATACCGATTTTGTTTTATAAGTGACACCGTTAGATGTTGTAAGGTCACAATGCGCCTTCAAATTTCAATCTTATTTTATTGAAAAACAGGCCCTTGAAAAATATTCTAGAAACAATACAAACTTGTTTTAACTGGTCACAAGTTAGTGCTCTGAAATATAAATGAAGTTTAGACAATTGTTGTTAAAACAAAAAAAATCTGTAAAATCGGTGTCTCATGCAAGCATTGGCCGATTTCCCAAAAGTAAGGAAATCGGGGCCAATTTATCGGTGCACCCATATTCAGAAGATTTTGTAGAATAGAGGCTCTCAGACAGTTTCACAGACAAGACAAAGCAAAAGCAAAGCGGAGACCGAGAGGAGGCGTTTGCCCTTGAGAAGAGCAAGTGTTCATGGTACGATTGGACAAAAGTGTCCTCGCGGCATCCCTACTTCATGGTGTGATTGGACAGAAGTGTCTTCTCGACATTCCTGCTTCATTATGTGATTAGACAGCGTGTCCTCGCGACATCCCTGATTCACCATGTGACTGGACAGAACTGTCCTTGCAGCATTTATACTGTATGGTGTGATTGGACAGAAACGAACTTGCATTGTCCCTGTGTCACGTTGTGATTGGACAGAAGTGTCCTCTTGATGCCTATCTGGTGCACGGTCTGATTGGACAGAAGCATCCTTGTGGCGTCCCTGCTTCATAGTGTTATTGGACATAAGTGTCCCCTCGACATCTCTGATTCACGGTGTGATTGGACAGAAGTGTCTTTGCGTTGTCCCTGCTTCATGGTGTGATTGGACAGACATGTCCTCTCGACGTGCATCTGGTGTACGGTTTGATTTGACAGAAGCAACCTTGCGGTGTCCCTGCTTCATTGTGTGATTGGACAGAAGTGTCCTCTCGACATCCCTGATTCACGTGTGATCGGACAGAAGTGTCTTCTCAACATCCCTGATTCATGGTGTGATTGGACAGAAGCGTCCTTGCAGCGTCCCTGCAGCGTCCCTGCAGCGTCACTGCTTCATGGTGTGATTGTACAGAAGTGTCCTCTCGACGTCCCTCTTGCATGTTGTGATTGGACAGGAGTGTCCATTCGATTCATATCTGGTGCATGGTCTGATTGGACAGAAGTGTCCTTGCGGCGTCTCCGCTTCTTAGTGTGATTTTGAGAAATGAAGGAATTTGTCACGAGAAAATTAAACTCAGGTCCAGCGTGGCTCTGGGAGGGTCTGAAGATTTCCTGGTGTGCTGTGTGGGCTGAAGGACCAGCACTCCCTGTTTTTTAATTCATTTTTTAAAAATATTTTTAGACCTTTCTATTAACAACATATAAACACAGAACACCGCTGCGGCTGGGCTGCTGCTCTTGTTTTTTTATTTTTATTTTTTGCACTCTGTCAATCAGTCCAGTAGACGTGTCAACAAATGACCAATCAGCGACTAAAATCTGTCCCGAAGGTAAACTCTCCTTGCCTGCGGAGCTGACTGCAGCCGCTCAGGGTGGACGTTCAAGTGTGAAGTTTCAACGTCTACGGACAGTGGGCACAGTTTCTACGCGGACTGAGGTCCGCCCGAGTCTTTGTGAGCCTTTACTCTCCTCAACCCGTTTTGTATTTGTAATCATTTTTTATATCCTTGTGTTTTTTTGTCTTTCAGGTAAACCTGGTATATCTGGACCGACCGTTCTGTGTTTGTTTGTCTCTCCTTCCTGTCCTCTCAACCAGCAGATCAAAGCAGATGGCCGCTTGTCCTGAGCCTGGTTCTGTTGGAGGTTTCTTCCTGTTAAAAGGAGTTTTTCTTTCCACTGTTGCCACTGTGAGAGCTCAGGATGAGAGACTGCAACGAAGCCAAGATTCAACTTGTCTGCTGCTTCCTTAGATGTAGAATTTTACTAACTGGCTTTTCTATGTATGTGAATGTCCCTGTAAAGTGCCCTGAGACAACTTTGTTTTGATATGGCACTATATAAATAAACTGAATTGAACTGAATTAATTTTAGTTCAGCATCGACTTTGACCCCCAAGTTTGTAACAGTTGGCCTGATGTACTGGGCCAAGGAACAAACATCTACATTGGGAGTCTCAGTGGAGCTTCCAAAGACCATCACCTCAGTCTTTCCCTCACTGAACTTTAAGAAGTTCATAGCCATCCACTTTTTATGTCCTCCAGACATGAAAACAGAGGGGCCAGAGAGTTACAGTCCCTTTTTTTTAGCAGGACTTATATCTGTGTATCATCCACGTAACAATAAAAGGAGAAGATCCTATAGTTTCTAAAATAAAGCCAAGAGGGAGCAGGTACAGCGTGAAGAGGAGGGGGCCTAAAGTCTCCCCCATAGTTCTGCGTACGGCCGTACGCGTGTCCGTACGCACGTACTGAACGCAGGCAGTTCACCAACACAGCT
>JARVGQ010001461.1:24637999-24651332 GCA_031762355.1 Hypsolebias martinsi | reverse complement strand
CTTCCCGTGAAAATGCAAACTTGTGTGAATCCTTACTGCTCAATGATTTTTGCTAAAAGCTGCTGAAAAGGTTTTCATCGCTAAACTGTTAAAGTGAGTTGAATTTAAACAGCTGACATTTGCTGAAATCTGGAAAATAAAAGGTGGAAGGCAGCAGAAAAACAGCAGGAATTTGTAGAAATAGCTGAATAGAGCAGAAATGAGATTAAGATGAAATAGGCAGAGAGAGGGTTAGATGATATGGATTCATATGGATAAAGTTAGAGGACATGGAGGTAGATGGAGTGAGGAGAGAGATGGAGGAGGATGACGAGTCGCCGTGGTGACCCCTGAAGAGCGAAAAGCTGAAAGAAGTCAGAGAGAGGCTGATCAGATTACAACAAGTCTGCAATTAGGAATAATAAAAAAAAAAGAAACTGAAATTAGCAGGAAAAAAAACTACAATTAGCAAAACAGTCGCTAAAAAGCAAAGCCAACCAGCTGAAATTCTCCAAAAGAGGCTGAAAAAAGCAAAAGTTTTTTTTTTTATTAAGTATCACAAATGGCACAAAAAAATGCGGAAAAATACTAATAACAGATTTTTAAAAATCTAAAAAAAAAAAAAACTGGACATGGAGGAGGGACTAATTTAACAGAAAGAAGCATGAAAAGCAGAGATTAGCAGAAAGAAGTAAAAAAAAAACAGAAAGCTGGAATTTACACAGCTAAAAGGAGCAGAAAATAAGTTGAAATAAGCTGAAAGGAGCTGAAATTATCACAAAGAAGCTGAATAAAGCTGAAATGAGCAGTAAAAGGTTGTAAACCGCACAAAGGGTTTGAAATACAGTAAAGGTTAAATGAAAAAAAAATGAAGGATGCGGATGCTCCATTCGTTTTCAATGAGAAAAACTAAAGGTTAAAAAAAAAAAAAAAAAAAAAAGTAACCATTGCACGAATACCAAAAAAATCCTAGCAAGAATGTCCTGAACGAGCTGAATGTTTTCATGTACGAATTGTTGAAAGAGCACACAAACAAAACGAGTTACGTGTCGAAAAACGAGCGGAAGAAAAATGGATCTCTATAATGATGTAGGACATCCGCGGAGGGATACGGTTTTGACAGACCGAAGCACATCTCGGTGTAGCTGCTGGATTGAGGTTTCCGGGCAACTCGGTAACAGTTTGACACGTCCGCACGCATTCCCTGAACCGTAGATTAATTTTTATTTATCTTCGGTGGCCGGATATATTTTAATTTAAACTGTTTAGCAAAAATAACCCGCTCTTGGGTAAATACATTTATTGGCATCGTTCGCAGAGTTTAAACAGCCAACGGGACAATGGTGAGTAGCGAGCTAACATCATGTGCGCAGCCATGCTAACGCTAACAGGCTAATCGCTGCATTCAGTCATACGTGTTGACGTGTATCCTCTGATAGCCTTTTAAGAAGCCAAACTAAAGCTTAGTTCCACCTGAATGTTGCATGTTAATGTTTAAAAGCAAGAGTGAGCGCTCGTGTAGCGTTTTTTCACGTGACTTCATTTTGCATCAGCGAGCAGCTAACGGTGGACAACCATTTTTTTCTTCACCGTATAAATAGTTTTCAGTTGTGCAGCAAACTGACATTTGAGATGAAACACGCCGCCAGTTTTGTCGATATTCGACACCAAACGTTTGCTGATTTGCAATGCGCGGCTGTAACGCACGCGCTTCGAGGTTTGTAGCATTATTTTTATTTAATTACTGTATTCCGTTCGCGTTGTGGGCGTGGTGGTGGTGTTTTGAAAGGGGATGCTGTGTAAAAAAAAAAAAAAAAAAAAAGACCCTCCAGGATGAAATAACCCGCGTCGTTAATCCTACATTAAACACATCAAACGCTGCGGGGGGAAATGACCTAACAACCATTTTGTCTTTCCACATAATCGGGGAAGGCTTTGACTGTAGTTTTGACATGCGCAACAAGCGCAAAACAAAATGGTTATAATCTCTGCGGAGTGGGATTACATAATAATCCAGCTCGCAGGTAGCAGTTTGCCGCTCAGGTTTGGTTGCAGGAGCTGCAACATTTTTGGTCATAACACCTCCCCTCGGTTACGTATTGCGCCACAACGTGAAACCCGCATTCTGCTTCTGCTGGATGATTCCCCCCTCCACCCACCCCGCATTGAACCAAACACATGCACGGTGCAGCAGCCTGACGTGCACGCAGTGCATCCTCCAAATTGGGCACTGTTAAAATAATGTCTCTCAACTTGGAACATGTTGCAGATGATTCAAACCCTCTTGCAGGAGAACTGTTAAATTAGTGATAACCGCCTGTTTTTATGAGCTTTTTTTTTTTTTTGACAGCACCACACCGCTCAGCTGACACTGCTTGCTTCAGCACCACAAAAATCTTTTGGCTCTTGACAAGATGGGATACTCTGCGGTCTTTCGTACCCCCTCCTCGCCCCAGCCAACAGGGTGACTCATTGAATTTGAGTCGATGAACACATGGCGTTACCGACACCTCAGGCGAGAGCGAGCGTTAGCTTTAATCTCCTTGGTCTGCGGAAGAAAAAAAAAAAAACACAGGGTTGTTGTAAATGTGACCCGTACTGATGAAATGAGTCACAACGAGGATGCGTTTCGGTTATTTACAAATTCTCCATCTCGAAAGCTTCGGAACGATACGTCGTTTGTTGAAGTTTGGTGATTTGTCACCTGGCAACAAGCTAGTTTTGTTTATGAACGTGCTGGTTTGAAAACTTACTTTTTATTGGTCTGGAGCGGTTTAATAGTTATTTAATTTCATATTTTTAAGGAGTCCTCAGTCTTCATAATGACGCCAAACATACAAAGAAATGGAAGAAAATGTGGTCTGTTTCAAAGGAAATTAAGATTAATATTGAACACAGACCTGTCAGACTTTGATTTAAAGACAGATTGTGAAGAATAGGTGCTATTATAATTATTAAGACAACTACATGGCGTCTTTAAGGACACGTTTTTACACACATCTGAGTTATGGTAAAAAAAAAAATCTGCAGCCTGTGATGATTTTGACTCATTTTAATCAGCAGTTTAAGAGGAAATGAACCGACTGCAGTTTTCTGGCTGATCACCGATCTGTAAAACGCCTGAACTGCCAATTCCGATTTTGGCCGATACCGATTTTATTTAATAAGCAACACTGTCAGGTGTTATAGGGTCTCAATGCATCTTGAATTTTCCAATATCATTTTGTTGAAAAACATACCCTTGAACAAACTTGTTTTAACTGGCCTTGAGGTAGTGCTCTGAAATATAAATGAACTTTAGACAATTGTTGTGAAAAGTACAAAAATCGGATTCTCATGCGAGTATCGTCCGATTTCACAAAATTAAGGAAATTGGGGATGAGAAATCGTCCAGCTGATTTATTGGGTCAACCCTAGAAAACACTGAATATTAATTTCTTTAATTAAAGAATTATCTTTCCAGCTCCAGGAGTTTACTGTAATTTCATCTACAGAATAACCTTGAAATCAGTGTTTTTTGTGTTGGCTTGTGTCTTCATTGTTGAACCAGTTTCAGTCCTGAATGGTGCAGACTGTAGGGGCTTATTTTCCGCAGCCGTTGCCTCACAGTGACCCGAGGCACACGAAGGACCACATAAAGACACAAAGCGACAGTCTTAACAACAGCTGGCCGTTGGCTCGCAGTTTTAACTGAGCCAAACATTTTGCTCAATAAAACAGCCACAAAGAGGTTGTTAGTCGCTGTAATATTCAGTGTGCTACATTGGCGACCCTGTTCGTGTCTCCCTAATTATAGCAGGCATGTGTATTTCAGGCTGCGGAGAATATAAACCCGTCCCTCATCACACTTTCTTTGCAGCCTAAAGTGGGCATGTTGTCAGGCTCAGACAGGCCGACTAAGACTTCACATCCTTACTCAGATATGGGTGACAATGTGTGAAATATTTCTGGTCACATCTTTGCATACAATATATTAGAAAGCGCCAACAAATATTTTGCCCTTTATAGTTTTGCTAATAAAGGTCAGTGAAGTTTAATCACATAATGGCTCTGAATGTTTAAACACCAGCTTGTTGGAGAGGTCAGAGCTGATGCTGCCTGCGTGTTTTGAATTAGTTTGCCTGAAGCACATTTGCATCAGTTCAGGTTGTGTACAGAGTGGAGCCTGGTTTTCATTAGGCCTGCAGAGAATTTGAGCCTTTTATTTATCGTATTAAAGATTTAATTTAACCTTTTTTGATGCAGAACTAATTCCTGACAGATGGTCTGGTTGTTGCTTCTTAACAAACGCAGGAGAATCAACTGATGGCTTCCAGCAGATTTATTTCTCTTGACTTATTTTCTTCTGCTGCCATCACACATGAAGTTTACAAAAACAATAATTTTTATTTTCTGTTTTACATAATGTCAAAACCAATTTATCAAGTTATTTCAACTTTAAATTGTTATTTAAAAACTGATTTTTCTTGAACGTCTGTGCTTCATTGGTGTGTTGTACTTTCAACAGGCCGATCAGCTGACTGAGGAGCAGATTGCTGGTGAGCGCATACTTTAACTATGTTTGGGTTGTTGTATCTTTAGCAGCACATTAATTCACCTCCAGACATTAATTCACCTCCAGATTTGACAAACTGAGCCGTTTCAAAGATTAAAGGAACCAGAAGTCTAGAGCGGTAGTTGTTGAAGAATGGTTCTGGTTCTAGACATAATAAACCACAAATCATTCTTTAAGTTGTATAAATAAAACGTCCAATCACATTTAAAAGAATCATGAAAAAATAAAAGCCACATTTAAGTAAACAGTTAAAACTTGCATACTGTTATTTTCTAACATTTGAATGTTTACACTTTGTGTGCAGCTATAAAACAAAGTGTCATTTTTATAAGTTTTGACTTTTCATTCATGTCAGGTGACTTAAAAATGTAAATGTTTAATAAAGCTAAGGCTCATGCTTACTGATGGCATTATTTCTGTTAATGTGCAGAGTTCAAGGAGGCGTTCTCACTGTTCGATAAGGATGGTGATGGTACTATTACCACTAAGGAGCTTGGTACCGTGATGCGCTCTTTGGGTCAGAACCCGACTGAGGCCGAACTGCAGGACATGATCAACGAGGTGGATGCAGACGGTGAGGACAAAAAAATTAATACAATTACCCTTTTATTTATTTATTTTAGTGACACTTCTAGATGTCCTTTCCACACCAGGCTAAACACAGTTTGTTCTTCTAGTCACACTTCTTATAAATCAAAATAAAAGTTGCCAAATGAGTTACTTTGTGTGAAGTTGCATCAATTTTGATTGATACATTTGTTATGGTATTGATGACCAAAGTCCTATAAACTTCCTAACTTGGTTACATTTGTTGTGACTTTGTAGGAAACGGTACAATTGACTTTCCTGAGTTCTTGACCATGATGGCCAGGAAGATGAAGGATACAGACAGTGAAGAGGAGATCAGAGAAGCTTTCAGGGTCTTCGACAAGGTAAAGAAGATATTAGACCAATAAACAGAACTGGGTACTTTGTTGGCCACAGACTCATTTGTATATTCATAGATGCAAATACTTTGTACCGTTGTGATGGCAAGACGAAGCATGTTTACAGATGGTAAATATTTAATTTTAAAATGGTAAATTATTCTAAACAGATGCTTGATATTAGACTGATGAAGAGTCTCACCAGAAAATATATTGATTGGACCCTGACTTTTATTTATAGTCACTTAATATAATTAGTGTAATCTGTGTATGAGGGGGCTGCGGTAGTTCAGTGATCAGTGACATGGTTTCATAATCCTGAGGCTGCAGGTTTGAGCCCAGGTTGCGTCAGGCAGGGCATCCTGTGAGTTTGCTCACTGTGGTCATCGCTGCAGATGAGGGCGCCAGAAAAAGTAGAGTCTGACCAAACTGTTTTTTTATTTTATTTTTTTGGGGGGGAGGGGGGGGGGTCCAGATTCATCTTAAAAATATATCATGTTAATGTTTAAAAGGACTTTATTTTTCTAAAAATGAATATTCTTAAATTTTAGTATTCATAACTTAACTGAATGTGTGTATTGGAGCTAACTCATGCTAGCACCATGTTTGATTACTTATAGATGATATTTCAGTTTAAATAGGGGGAAGTAAGTTTTCTTTACTTGTCCAGTGACTGAAACTGCGCTGGAAGTGAAAAGTCAATTCTTAAGGCTTTGATATGGTTCCCATGCCGCTTGGATCCATGTTATCTGTGATGTTATTTTTGGACCAGCCACTTGGGTCATGGGTCTGCTGTTTCACACCCTTGTTCTTAAGTGTGCTGCTTTGTCAGCCGTCTGTTTTAAAAGAAAAGTTTGAGTGATTTCTGACACCTGACCTCAGTTGTCGTGTCCTTTTTTAATGTTTAAATAATAAATTGTACTAACACGGATAATCAAATGTCTTCAAACAGTTCCTCTTCAAAACAAGAGCCTTTGCTTTTGCTCATCATGTAGTTGCAGCTGTTGGGTCTTTGGGTCTCTCACATCAGATGTAGGCATTACAAAATCAGTCGACCATAGAGGGACCTGCCGGACCCTTGAAGACTTGTAAAGGTGTCAAGCTATGCCAGTCCTTGCGGTCAAGCAGAGTTGACCATGTTACATTACTGGGTTTGTTCTAGATAGGACTCTTGTGTTTTTGTTCAGTTCAGTAAGTTTGCTTTGCTTACAGGATGGTAATGGCTACATCAGTGCAGCAGAGCTACGGCACGTCATGACCAATCTGGGTGAGAAGCTCACCGATGAGGAGGTGGATGAGATGATCCGTGAGGCTGACATTGATGGTGATGGTCAGGTCAACTACGAGGGTGAGAAGTCTATTATCCAGCCCCACCTCTTTAATTTTCTTTAGTCTATTTATTGAAAACATTTTGTTTTGCATATGCATTCAAACAACTTTCTCCTCTTCTTCTTTCCAGAGTTTGTCCAGATGATGACAGCCAAGTGAAGAGAGCTCTGAACTTCCTCTCTATGTTGCTTGTCCTACTAAAATTATTGTCTTTAAGAACTTAAAAAAGGAACAATCATGAAACGATAAAAGTACCCCCCCCTTAAAATCTTTTACCCGTAGAAATTTTTTAATGTGCGCTTCGATACATCCAACTACTTCTGAGGTATCTGTTTAGCAAACACCGACAGAATAATCCCTAAAGAAGTTAACGGACCAAGCTTTAAAAGGGCCAAAGTCCTCCTCCTTCAGACCAAGATTCTGCTGAGTCACCCAGCTCCTGAATAATTTAGAGGAAAGGGAAACACTGAGAGGCAGTAAGATAGAAAATCAGTCTGTTTAATCTGTAAAAGCAAGTTGGCTTTTTCCTCCCAGATAGTTATCAACCAAAAAGAACAACTGTCTTACATCTGCGGTGACTAAAAACCTGAATCGAGCTCTCTTTTTGCATGCACCTTTTCCTCGTGTCAACAAAGAGACTCTGAACCCATCAAGGTAGCGGTCAGATTGTGTACACACTGGAGGTATATACATAAACATATAGCTATATATCTGTAAAATTTGTGTCACTATTGATTATTGCAAGAGCAGTTAGTTGAAGTGTAGCGTGTTCACTGGTGCTCGGCTGAAGGTGAGGAACCTGGAAGAGTTTGGAGAAGAACAAGACCCTGAAACGAGCCGGAGGCTGTTTGTTTATTTATTTTTTCTTTATTATTATTTTTTTCCCTTCAATGGGATGTCATTTTCCTGTGTTTGGAGTTGTGGGCTCTGCGTGTCCCGCAGCACAGACTGGAGACAGTCGTGTGTCGTTCTGTTTCAGGATCGTGGAAAAAACTCGAGGACTGCAGTTAATCTATTTGTTCAGATATAACGAGAAAATATTGATGTAATGCTTTTTAAACGTGTTCTCATATAATAATGTATTGATGACAAACTTTGGTTACAAGATATATCTACATATATATTAGCGTATCGTAAAGTTTGCATTGCTTATCGTAGTAGTTGACGTGTGACATGTTTTCTGTTTGGTTTTGAAATGTGCCATAATACTCTTTAAAAACGTGCAACCTTTCTGCAAGGCTCGCAGTATATCTGCTTATTACAGTAACATGAAAATACATGCAGTCTAACATATTTGCACTTTGGTATAAATCACATGGATGTTGAAAAAATAAAATATATATACAATATATATATAAAAAAAAACAAATGCCACTATTACTGCTGCTAAAATGCTGTGTACGTTTCACACATTTTCTGTATTTGTTGGTGTCTGCTCTTCAATTTGTAGTCCAGTGATCAAACTTCAGTCTGCTTGTTGTTTTACTGAACAGAGTACATATACAGGTACTGTACTGTGTATTCTCAGATACTACTCGTGGTGGGGCTGACGCATTTAATTTGGGCTTTTCAAGTGGGACGAGCAGACGGAGGATGGAGTTTTGTAGCAGAGCTGCAGTGTTGGGGGTTTAAACTATTGACTTCAAAAGTCTGAGGAAGAAGGTAGCTGGAGTATTCTATGATTTATGCAAAGTTTAAATACTGCTTTGTTCAAGATGTTTTTGTTTTCTCATTGGGATTAAATCAATTGGCTTTAAGCATCTGAAAGTATCTCACAAATGTAAAGATGTGATATATTTTCCATAAACCAATAAACTGACTAAGCTTTACTTCACGTGTGTGCTTGGTTTATATTGAAGTGAAGCTAAATGTCTCGGTGTCTGTCCTTGAATAGAGCTCTAATCCAGACAGCTCCAGACCGGGTCGGGACGGGTCACCACCTCTCACTGGAGAAACTATCTCAGGTGCAAATTATATTTAGCAGCTCATGGGATTGCTGCAGGTTCAGGTGGTAATCCAGGTCAGCAGGGGTCATGACCTCCCATTGACTGGCAGGACTAAGAGCCAACAAGTGAGTTTTATCAGCAGCGGCTGCGTTTGATTGGATGTTGGTCAGCATGCCTGTTTATCTAAGCAGATCAAGTGAATGAATTAGGAAACAGGGTCACACTTCACTAACAGCATTACAAGGTGTTAAACTAGTGAGGCCTGCGGTGAACACGAGCACAGATTCAGTTTATTTATAAAGCACCAAGTTACAACAGAAGTCATCTCAGGGCACTAAACAGAAACATTCTTAGACCCCATATGTAAAAAGTGTGTTCACATTTATCTGAGGAGCACACTCGTATTCTTGAGCAAGCACGAAGGCAACAGTGGAAAGGAAAAACTCCCTCAACAGTCCACTGCAGACTCATCCTGAGCACAAGCGTAAAGGCAACAGTTCACACCACAGGTGGATGCTCAGAAATTTTCTGAAGAAATTTTGTCAGGCACCAAAAAGTCCTGTAAAACGTGAAGCGTTATGATAAAAATACATTTAGTCGTGTGTTAGCTGTAGAAAACAGAACCAAGGTTGAAAGGAATGTTAATGCTGCTTCCTGTGGCTCTTAGGGTCACCATGGTAACCGTCTGCCATTCCCTGTGTTTTGCACAGAAAGACTGGAAATAAAGCCTCAAACAAAAAGTTATTGTGCAAGAACCATCAGTATCATTAAAAGTTCTTGATCCGTATAAGAACAGATACTTCTGTAGCATTTTATGCAAGATACAGTGAGTTTAAAAAAAAAATCACCTCAAGGTTTGAATATTTAATGTTAAAACTGGAAGCTCCAATGTGAACTTATTTTATTTTAGTGTGTAATTTCAAAGACAACAAAAAGTCCCACTGCTGTGAGACATGCACTGTGACATTTTTATCATTTAGGCTACACCAAAAAAGAGATGGGAGAGTAAGAAGAGTTTGCAAAAGATTTGTAGATTTTAGACTTTTTACAAGTCAGTTTAAAAATTTGTGGGAATATCTCCAAAATATGACATTTGAACTCAGATTGTGCAAAAACTGTAAAAACATGTAAAGAGAATCCAAACTTCTTTGCCCTGTTAAATCTTCATACCCATGTGTCAGCGTGACCCTCTGTGCAGTTATAAAACTGAAATGTGAGTCGTTTTGACCCAAGGGCAGCAGGAGGGTTCAGATTTGAATGCTGTTCCAGCTGTGAGGTTTGCCTGAGCTGCAGAGCCCCGCTGGGTTTTCCCTGTGTTTGTACAAAATCCCTCTCATTGCCTTTATTTTTTTAATCCTCACAATAATTTTGCAAGCTCTAATGTTTCACAATGCTCCGCAACCAAAAGTCATATGATGGAGCCTCACATTCTGATGAATATTTTTAAATTTCGGTTTCACATTTTTAACAGGACAGTTAAAGGTGCTTCAGAGCTTGTGCCCTTAAAAAGCTGAGGTCATCCATGGATTTAATGGGATAAATGAACATTATGCTGCCTGGCCAAAAAACAGGCCAGGATTTAACTACCGGTAAGCAAATACTGTATAAGAGTCTCTCATTTTCACACATGGACTGGTCACCACAGAGTCCAGACATGCACCCTATTGAGAACCTTTGAGAACCTTTGGGATGTACTTGCACAGTGGTCCGAATGACTCATTATCAATACAAGATCTTTGCAAATAATTCATGCAAATGGACAAAAATAAAGGTAATAATGCAGAAGTTTGTGGAGATGATGCCACAGTGAATGTGGGCTGTAATCAAAGAGGTCCAACAAAATGCCCGAGTGTGACTTTGGGGGTCAGGTTTTATATTTAAACTAATGAAATGCACAAAGGAGATAAATACTAGGACCATTTTAATTAGCTTCTTTTTGAAACTCTTCCCAGTTTGTGTTTCAAACCATGTTTTAACCAGGTTGTGCTAACTAATAATTTATTCACAGAACTTTGCAACCACTTTGACTTTGCATTAAAACACAAATATCAGACTTCAGTCTGCAGTGGCACCAAGATCCATGTCACACGTCTGCACTAGTCAGAAACGTATCAGCAGGGATACCAGCTTTGCAGCTGGGAGAGTCCGTTTTCACTGTGTGTTCCAGATCAAGACTGAAAGAACCAGGATGAATGATGGAGTTTGCACGTAATAAAATAAACACATTTAAAGATCAATATTGTGACTATGAACCAAGCAATTTGGGGGAGAAATTGCTCTTTTATTAAAAAGAAAGTCAAATGAATCCTCATGTCTGAGCAGGACCATTTCTTTAACTGCTTTTTTAAACTGTATTTTTTAAAGCTAATAAAAAGCCTTAGGCCTGAATTAGTAAGCAGATGTGTTCAACTACAACCTTTAAAATAGTAACTTCATTGTAGCTCATTCTCCTCTGAAGGACTAATATATGTACCGTCTGTGAATATAGAGCTCTGCAGCTCTGTCTGCTGCATCAATGTTGAAAAGGTGACTGTGATGTGAGACGGCCAACCACCGAGAGGAACAAAATAGATTTCTCATTGTTGCATCATGTGGGATTTCAGCTGCTCAGCAGGGCACGCTTTGTTTTTTATTTCTTTTTGCATGGCTTGAATTGTATTCAGTGGGTGATGTCTGCTCTGCTGTCAATTTTTCATTGTTGTTCTGCAGCCAGGTGGTTATAAGATGTGCAGAATGTTCTTTGGCATTGCCTTGCTGAAATAAGCATGCCTCACTCTAGGAATCAAAATGGTGTAAACCCAGTCTTTATTCACCATTAACCCATAGATATAAACTTCATGTCCAAAATGTTCCTTCTGAGCAAAAAAACTAAACATTCAGAATTTCTTCAACGGCAGGAATTTTATTTTTCAGGTAGAAGTCTGCATTTATATTTTCTACTTTACGCTCAGAAATTTAACTTCTCGCCCACCACCAAAAGCTAAAGGGTGATCACGTTTTTCCCTATGTGCATGTGTGTGTGTTGATGGGACTGTGGTAGCCAAATGTCTCACGGACCAGTGGACGGATTTTAATGACCTTCCAGAAAGTAATGATGAGTGGCTGCAAATCTACAACTTAGGGATTTATTTTTTGTTGTTTTGATTCATTGTAGGTGTGGCATGGTGGTACAGCTGGCAGAGCTGCCGTCTCTCAGCAAGAAGGTCGCCGGATTTGGACTTTGCATGTTCTCTCCATGCAGGCATGAGTTTTCTCCGGGTGCTCTGGTTTCCTCCCACAGACCAAAAACATGCATGTTAGGCTGACTGGCAACTCTAAATTGTCTCTGTGAGTGAGAGAGTGAATAGTTGTTTGTCTCGTTTGTCTCTATGTGTCCATGTGATGGACTAGCGGCCAGTCCAGGGTGTCTCCCACCTCTTGCACAGTGACTGATGGACATGAGAACCAGTGAACCTTGTAACCTGAAAAGGAAGAAACGACTAAAACATGATTGTTGGATTTATTATGGAGTTTCGATGTAAATGTAAAGTTCCCACCAAAGAGATTTTTCATTCTCACACAAAGACATCCTGGAACTCCATGATCCCATCATGAAACACACAGTGCCTGTCTTGTGTCTTGTTTGAGATTTACAAACCATGTGTCCCTGCACACTCCAGCTTCACTGATGTTTAATCCAGAATCAGTGCTCTCTCAGTGCAAACTAACCGTCAGAGATAGAGAAAAGTATTTTAGAACAAAAAGAGACTGTGTTTGTGAACAATGAAGCCAGAAGAAACATCATAATAAACGAAAAAAAATATATATATATATACAGTATATATATATATAAATGTGCATTAGCTGAACTAATTGTTTTCAAACTTTATAAAATTTAATCCACACATAGGCAAAATAAAGCCTGTGTGTCAGAAGAGGCCCTTGCACCATTTCAACCAGGTCTTTGACCTCCTTATGCAATATTATATTAGTCAATCGATATGTAATCCCTCCAGCTAGTTCTGAGTCTGACTCAGGGTCTTCTCCCTGTGGGACATGCCCAGAAAACCTCTAAAGAGAGGCATAGCTTAATCAGATGCACAAACCACTTCAGCTGCCCCCTTTAAATGCAGAAGAACAGCCTTTACTTGGAGCTACCACCAGATGATGGCCATGCTTTCTCATTTGAGGTGGATCCTGCAGAACAAAATCAGGGAATCTTTTACCCACTTCTTCCATTTTGGGTCACGGGGGTCGCCGGTGCCCATGTCTAGCAATCACTGTGCGAGGGGCGGGGTACACCCTGGACGGGTCTCCAGTCCATCACAGGGCCACATAGAGACAAACAACCATTCACTCACTCACTCGCACCTAGGGACAATTTAGTTACCAATCAGACTAACATGCATGTTTTTGGTCTGTGGGAGGAAACTGGAGTACTGGAGAAAACCCACGCATGCCAGTGGTGGGATGTACTTAAGTACAAGTACTTTGTTACTGTACTTAAGTACATTTTTCATGTATCTGTACTTTACTTAAGTTGAATTAAATGTGGGTACTTTTACTTTTACTCCACTACATTTTACATGAAGTATCTGTACTTTCTACTTCACTACATT
>JARVGQ010001461.1:24522355-24533977 GCA_031762355.1 Hypsolebias martinsi | reverse complement strand
AAGTTAGAGAGGCCAGACTGAGATGGTTTGGACATGTCCAGAGGAGGGACATTGGGTATATTGGTAGAAGAATGTTAGAAATGCAACTGCCAGGGAAAAGACAGAGTAGATATATGGATGCAGTTAGAGAGGACATGGAGGTAGTTGGAGTGAGGACAAAGTGAAAAGGAGAAAGAAGACTAGCTTTGGCGACCCCTGAAGAGGGAACAGCCAAAAGGGGAAAAAAGATGTTCCGTTACAGATGGGGGGTGCATGTTTCTGGCTGAGCTCACCCGTGACCATAGTTTCCACTTTGTTTCTGCTTTTATTGTTTATTTTGAAAGGATAATAAACACAGTACCCCAAATGTAAAGGTGATGTTAAGAAATGTCATCACCTTATGCTGATGGGAATGAATACAATAAAATCTGATACAGAAGCATGAGCTGAGTGTTTGTATTTAGTTTCACCACGAATCAAAAAAACGATAAACCCATCAAAATAAAGCAACTATGTCTGGATTTACAGTGCGACTTCAGAATTAGTAGTGGGATTAATCATGTTGGAACAGGAGGTCCTCCTGTTCACAGAAGGGCACGTAAGAACTTCGCATTGCAGTACTGGTACTGACACCATCTCTGTCTTCCTCGCAGTCTGCAAAGACTTGTCCAGGGTGGCGGCCCTCCTCCCGATACAACTCCAGGTGGCGCCAAACCCAAAGCTCAATAAATGCTTGTGGAAAACAACTTTATAGAGAAGCTACAGACTGACTCAGCAGCCTGTCAGGGTGACGCTCCAGAGACCAGAGAACTGAAAAGCAGTGATTTAAAAGAGCAACGAGGAGGAGGATGCATGGTACTGTACACTCTTAACTGTATTCAAGCCGATGGTGATGGATTTATACGATTCAGAGGAGTCCTGATTGAAACTCTTGGTGCTGATTTCAGAAGGGAACACCGTTTTTGAAAAGAGTTTTTAATATGTGTTAAAACATCTGTAGTAAGAGCTGTAGTCCAAATGTGGTTCCAAGACCACGAGAGTAAACTTGTCTCCCAGACAACATGGAAAAAAGGGGTCGCTTTTTGTCATGGCATTATAAAACTAACGACGATGAAACTAACACAGCCGTTTGTGCGAGAACGTTCCTGAAGAAAAGCTCTGAAATGAAGCCGTTTTCCACAATCGTTTTTATTTTTACCACAGCTTCACTTTCATTCACGCTTCTTGTTTCTATGTAGTTTCTTTTCACAATCACCTGATGCTTTCCCTCATAGACAATCATAAAAGATAAACTGTGATTGTTCAGCGGATCATTAAGAGGAAAGGCCTCCGCCTTCAGATGGACAAACGGACCATAAGTGAAGGAACGTCTTCGCACAGATCATCTCAGTGCTCCTCATGAGCTCACCTCCATCTGTGGACGAAACGTGAAGCTGTGAGACGCAGCAGGTGCCTTTTAGAACTGCAGGATTTGATTCGAAGAACCACCTCTTAAACCCATCGTTTCCCGGAGAACAGTGTTTCACAGAACTGTAAGCAAATCGGCTTCAGGAATAATAAAACAATTCAGGATACGATGCTTTTATTAGTCGATGCTTTAAAACTTTTGTTGCCATGGTAACCCTGAGGAGAGGTCAGAGTCAGAGATTCTTTACTGTCATTCACACCACATGTGGTACATGTGATGAAACGAGATTGTGTACACAGGGTCCCACTTACATCCAACAATAAAATGTAAAAGAAAAATAGTAATAACATCAAAGATCTACATCTAATAACATACATAACATCTAAGTCTAGATGTGTTAGCAGGTATTATCCATGAAACTTGACGGCAAGTCGGAAAAAACTCAAAACATGTTGTCTTGATTGTCTTTGAGACGTTTTTTACCATATTTACTGTACTGTACCATGAACAGAAGTGTGCTCGAGGCACTGTCAGGTTGTGTTTGAACTGAGTCGCACTGGTTTTAGAGAAATGTGTCACTGTGGACGTTTGGGATTCTTGTTTTATTTGCTGTGCTGGGGAAATTCAACTCAACATGTTAGCTGGCTTTGAAAATGTAAAATCAAACCAGAACAGTGATTCCTATGTTTCGTGACCCGCTGTTAAGTACTAAAACTCCTTTAGACTCCAAATCTTTATTTAAATGGTATATATACATACTTTGAGAGGGATTTCAGCTATATGTTGTTAGAAAATTTGCATCAGTTGCACTCTGTACACAGTTAGGAACATCTGAAACCAGTTGGTGCAGTTTAGAAACACAATCTGTCCCTCTCTTCAACTGCTCAGAATATTTTTTAATGTCAAAACATTTCTACATGTGACAGATCTGAGGGATGAATTAATCACGATAGTTCAGATCTTTAGAAGTTGGGTTCTGCTGAGCGATAATAAATGGTATCTTACCTGTTGTAGGCAGCTCTTTGAATGGCATCAACTTGGAGGAGCAGTTTAATTCTGACCAGATTGATGGGCTAATAACTAGTCCAAGTAGTAATGATAAATAAATGTAAAATTATTATAAATAATTAAATAATAATAGACCAAAGCAAATTGCTTGTAGCTTTAACCCTCCTGCTACCTATGGGGTCAAAATGACCCACAAGGCTTCAGTCTCGACTCCATCCTCAACACGATATAATTCTTTCAATTACGCTTTACCCTCAATTTTACCTAGATTTCAATGGTCATTTGCAAGTTCAAATAGCTGCGGCAGCACCTAGCTTTTAGCTACTTTTAACTTTTAGCTAGCTGTAGCACTTTCAGAGCATCGTTGTTACGTTGTGTTTTTTTATTTGTCGTATGCAGGTTAATAATGCAATGACATGTTCAGGATGAGAAGAACCGATTTGACTAGCAAAGTTACCAACAATTACCAACAATACAAAGGTTTTATAAAATGGCATTCACAAGAAGCACATTAAAACGTTTTGAGAATGAAGTTGTTTTAGGACGACAGAAACCCATATTTTACTTGGCTTCACTCAGACTAGCCATTAGCTCATCAATCCAATTCGAACTAAACTACTTCTCCAAAAGTCAAAGAACTGTCTACAACAGGTATGATGATACCTGTTCACAACCTCTCCACTGAACCCCACCCACTTCAGAAGAGCTGAGTTATCCTTTGAACGCGTGGAGTTGTGAATATCCTGCTGAAATAAGTGTTTGTGAAAACCTGGACTCCACGGCAGCACCATGTTCCATTGTCACAACGATGACGGATGGATAAGTTGGAAGTTTCAGCCTCACCTTTTCTAAAACAGTTCTCTTAATTTGAACATTTTATTTGTTGGCTTTAAGTTTTATTTATTTTTATGGTTAACAGGGTTGAAATGGTTTGCATCTAGCTCTGTTTTTATTAACATTTGAATACTTTTGGACATAGAAGGGGACTTTTGATGGTTTTTATGCTTTACAGTGCTACACCAATTATTTTATATTCTGGAAAGCAGCTATTTAACCTTGGGTGGTGGAGAAAACAATAAAAAAACTAAACAAATTTATGATGTGTTGGATTTTTTTTTTTTAAGGTGTAAACAAATACTTCATACTTCTTGGTTTAGAAGATCAGAAAAGATTCCTGGATCTGCAAGATGTTTGGAAACACCTCGTTAAACTAAGTCATCATGATGAACAGAGTAACCCACCTCTGCACCCAGAAACACAATCTCACATACAGACAGACCACTGAGTCACAAGCTCATCTCAACTCTTATTTTTACTTGTAAACGTTGAGTTTTTAGGAGTTATGAAGAATTCACTGACTTGAAATTTTGCAGGACTTTTCTAAATTTCTGAACAATTACCGTAACATTGAGCTCTGAGGTGCCATCCACACAGGAACGTGTTTTTTGGACATATTTCAAACGATTTAAAACTTCTCAAAGGTCATTGCTGCTTCAGCCACAAGGTGGTAGTGGAGGTCAAGTTTTGAAAGTTTTTTTTTTTTTTTTTTTAACTAAAGAAAAAAAATCATGTTGACATTTTCATTCATCTCTAGATCATGCACTTGGTTGTCTCGACTAATTTTAGGTTGTGAATCTAACATGTCAACTCAGTTTAAAGTAGGTCAGAGTGAGTTCAACATGTTGAAAATTAACTTCAAGCTTTCAGAGAAGACAAGTCCAGACTTGTCTTCAGGAGCTCAAACACACTGACCTTAAGTTATTTTCAACCAAAGAGAATAAATAAACAAATCTGCATTAATCAATATTATTGCAATATTAGTTTCCTGTTTAATTAAACGGGATTAATAATTAAACAGAAAATAATATTTTCTGTATGTTTTTGCAATCTAGTACACTTATTCATTCATTCATTTATTTATACAGGTTAGTCTCATTGAGCCACGAGTAACTTTGTGTTTAGCTGTTAATACATCAAAACGTTCAGCTCTTTTAGATGGTAGGTGTTTTTTTTTTAACACTTGAAAATATTTAACTTTATTTACAAATCTCTCCATAGAAATCTACTGAGGTCCTTTCAAAACGCTTCAAAGCGTTTGAAATCTACAGTTAATACTTTATTTTTATCTTCTAATGCAATTTTTGTTTTAGCCAATAGTCTGCTGCTTTTGGCTTTAAACTAGTCTACTTTTAGATGGCCCCTTTCTGCTTTAGCTATAAGTTTTGAACATTTAGCTAGTGCATTGTTAACATGTAGCTTTTGCTCAATTTTGCCAGAGTTTTAGCGTTGAGCTAAAACTTTATTTTGGTTAGCGTTTATCTAGTGTTTTTGCTCCCTTTTAGCTATTTTTAAAACTAATTTTAGTTTTTATTCTGCTAGCTATTGTAGCTACCATTTAGTTACTTTTAGCTTTTGGCTAATGTTGAGCTGCTTTTAGCTAGTCATTTGAGCAAAAGTATTAAGTAGTACTTAAGTACTTGCTAAAAGTAGCCTACTTTTAGCAAGTGCACTGCTAGCTAAAACACTAGCTACATTTTAGCTAGTGTTTGGTTATTTTTGGCAAGAACTTTTTGCCTTTTTAACTTTTAGCTAGTATTTCACAACTTTTAGCTAATGTTTTGCTACTGTTTTGCTTGCAAAAACACTAGCTCTTTTGCAACTATATTTTTTGCTAAACATTTTTTGCTGATTTTATTTTGTCTTCGTTTTGCTACTTTAAAAGTTTTGTTACTGTTCACTAGTGTTTTGCTTCCTTTAGCTAATGTTCTGCTCATTTCTAGTTTTTAGCTAGCCTTATGCTTCTTAGCTTTTAGCTAGTGTTCTGCTAATTTTAGCTAGTGGGTTTTTTTTTTTTACGTGTTTTGATGCTTTTCACTTTTGTTCAGCTTCTTTTAGCTTTATCAAGATCAATTTCAGCTTCTCCAGGTCCAGTTCCCTCTCTGTCTAGATCAGGGGTGTCAAACTCACAAAAGGGGGTCAAAATGAAAACCATTTTCAAACTAAGGGTCAGTTTCAGAATCTACATCAACTCTAGTTAGATACCCAACATCTTTTCTTGGTTGCAGGTTCCTCAACAAGAGTTTGATTGGTCTCATTTGACATTACCGGTATCTGTTGCACTTTTGACATCATAATCAAAGATTACTGAAAAAAAAGTGATAAAAGTATTTTACATTTATAATATCATCTTGGGGGCCAGATAAGGTCAACGAGGGCCACATTTGGCCCCCGGGCCTTGAGTTTGACACATATGATCTAAAAGTTTCTGTTTTCCTCAGACCATACCTCCACTCTGTGGACTCGGACGTAGACCAGGGGTCTGCAACCTGTGGCTCTGGGGCCGCATGCAGCTCTTTGGTCCCTCTGCAGTCGTTCTTCGATGTTCAGTGTTTTCATTTTTTTTATAAATTAATAAAAACTTTTTTTTTCTGTTTACATGAATATTGTCTTTTCTTTTACCATGCCATACCATTTTGTTTATAGAGCACTTAAAACAGTGACAAGGCCAACCAAAGTGCTTTACAAACAAACAACAGGCAACATACAAAATGAAGTAGAAACAGAATATAGACATAAAAGCTTTTGACTTGAAATGTAAAAATCAAGGTTTCTTTGTCATTTATTGTCAAAAATACCAATAAATGTTAACAATTATTGATATTTTTAGTTTTAGAACGTTGCCTCTATACTGGCCCAAAAAGCCTCTCTCCAACAACATGAAGTGGCCCATGGGCCACCACTTGATCATCAGTTGTAGCAGGTGTTGTGGAACAGAGGGGCAGAAACGGCTCTTTTTGTCATGGAGGTTGCAGCCCTCTGCTGTAGACCTCCTCCATGTGGACTCAGACCTCCCTCTCTGCAGGGAGGTGCAGTGGGAGGGTTTAGTCAAATCACAGGGAACATAAATGTACTTGGGCCGGCCTCCAGCTGAGTCCTGCAGGATGTAGATCCTCTGGGAGGTTCTGTTGGATCAGCTCTGAGTGGCAGCAGCGCAGAAGAAGGAGAGGCTCGTTCAGGAGAGTCGGACAGCTGTTCTCATGTCGGGAGTTGTGCCGCCGTGCAGCGCGGGTTGTCTCTGAATGTCCTCCGCAGCCATGGACCAGGGTCGGACCGTCATCATGGCCCCCCCGGTGCCGCCGCACAAAGCCCCAGCCGCCCGGCCGGGGCAGAACCAGGAGCGGCTGCTGAAGTGCGTCCTGCTCGGTGACGGAGCTGTGGGGAAGACCAGCCTGGTGGTCAGCTACACCACCAACGGGTACCCCACCAGATATGTCCCCACCGCCTTCGACGACTTCTCTGGTAGGTCCAAACTCTGCAGCTTGTCTTTCATTTGACAGTGACTCACATTCAGCTCCTTGTGTGTCTGCATTGAGCCCACCCCACCCAGATCCTCCTCCTGACCCCCCCCCCATGTGCTCCTCAGGTGTGCGCCCTGGTCCATCTGGCCCGGTTCCACAGAACCGACTCGCCCCTGCAAGCTCAGTTTGGGCAACATGCGTCTTGAACTCACCAGAGCTTGGTCTAAAGAACTCACCTGTTCATCTTTTCTTGATGCATGAGCTCAACTGAAACATTTATTAAATGACCAGTGGAGGTTAAACTAGTTACAGTGGGAACCAGTGCATGGAGGATAAAGTTGGGTATTTTTCCATTATTTAAGTTTCTGTGTCAAAGTTCAGCTTAAAAAAAGATTTGCATGTTTGTACATGTTTGCAGCAATGGAGACCGAATTTCTAGAGAATTCTACAAGTTCCTCAATAATTTTTTTTGCTGGGGGGGTGAGGGGGTGGGACTGACTCAGTTCTCTGTGGAGTTCTGCAGCTTACGCAAACTTTACTGTAGAAACTTTGTTTGAATGTAAACAGGTCGTGGAAAGTTGGACTTTGCATGACTGAGCTGGCATTTTATTACATTTAGTAGTTTTTAAGGTTGAAGTTTTATGGAGATTGATCAAATTACAGCATGATGCTGTATAAAACTTGCAAACCAACTCTCCCATTTTGATACAGTTTAGACATGAGAACAACTTTGTCTTCTTTCCCTCGGTGTGTCTGACGACCGATGGTTCTCTCTCAAATCCTCCCAGAAGTGGAGAAAGTCTTCCATAGACTTCCATTCAGTTCAGAACAAGTGAAGCGTCTACAAAACTATAGATGCATGTTAATTTCAACATGTGTGGCCAGCAGTCTTCTGCTTTTCAGTCATCTGTTCTCGCATAGCAACTGTGTAAGTTCAGTTGAGGAAAAAGGTGGGAATCACCATGGTAACCAAGTGCCTGGGACGTTGGTTTTCATCAAACTCGTCCTTTTTTTAAGAGATTTATAAAACAACGTTGTCAGAATTCAGTATTTAAAGGCAAAAGTAAACAACCTGGATTTTCAGAATAAGAGTCTGTCTCTGTTGGCTTCATGAACATATGTTGACATTTCGAGTCGTACTTTTCTAAAAATTTCTTCAGAACTCTTCTGGTCTTTGGGTTTGTTTTTCTGCCAGAGACAAGCAGTGAAACAAACACCTCATCGCCCACAAATCCTCTTTTAAAAATTAAAAAAATATATAGGCCACTCCATACGAACACACACACACGGCCCTCAGAGGAAAGTCGCTCCGGTTCAGAGGTTTTGAATTGCACAACTCGGCCCATTGTTGTGGGCCCCGACCCGTGAGCCCTCGTCTCCACACTGGAATGGGCACATCTGTTGCAGAGGCTCTGAGGCGGAGATTGTCTTTCGCCGCTGCGCTGACAGGGACTTATTGTGCCGTTTGGGGGCCCTCAGCAGTGATGTCACCTCTCGGCGCCCAGATTCACAGCGGCCCCCTTGAGAAGCAGACTTCTGGGCGGTTACGCAATCCCACAGGTGGCAGAGGAGAGGACAGAGGAGTTTCTGCTGCAGGAAAATCAAAGGAGTATTGGATTTTTGGAAATAATTACCTGCTTGCCTGGGAGTGGGCGGGGGTCTTCTGATCTCTGTCCCACTGCAGGAAACATTCCAGCGAGTCTTTCTGATCAGGTGGCATGACCAGCTGCCCTCCTCGGGGTGCGTCATAAAACACCCTCAAGCCTTCTGAAGAGTGAACGTTACGAAACTGGCCGAGCGATGACTCATCCACTGTTCCAGTCTAAAAACAGGCCTATAAAAGAAGAGTTACCGTGTAAACAAAATCTGCTTCTTTGTTGTTTTTGTTGCCCTCCTCATTGAGCATCTCGGGAGAGGCGCCTGCCAAAACCTTCAAGGAACAAAGTCCAAGGGACCGTAAAGAGTTATGGCCTTGGCAAAGACGGGCAGGGTATGGAGGGGTTGAGCTGGAGCCGGGCTGTTTGGGAGCTGGGGGTGGGGTCGTCGTTGTGTTTTTAACTGTCAGGTTGTTGTTGGGCTGTGGATGCGGCGTGCAGAGGGTTAAAATCCTGTTTTTTCTGTCTGTCTGCAGCTGTGGTTCAGGTGGACGGGAGCCCGGTGAGGCTGCAGCTGTGTGACACTGCAGGACAGGTGAGTGTTGTGCACACGCCCGTCATGTGACCTTCCAGCAGCTCCTGCAGGCCAGCGCTGTGGTCTGGACTGAAACGTCATGAAAGTTCACGAATTCTGTTCACACAGCCGTTCAAAACTGTCACAATGAAACAACAGGCAATAAGACACGTTTCAATATTGAGTTATTGTTTTAAACGTTCAAGGTGACTTATTGTCATTCACGTCACAAGTGGTACATGAGGTGGAGCGAAACTGTGTACTCAAAGTCCCAGTTACACCCAAAAATAGCAAAACTATTAAAAAAAAAAAACAGTCTACAAGGATCTAAGATATGTGCTAAATAATACTATAATGCAGTGTATTAAACAGCAGCCTGAACATGAGTCTGCATGGTGTGAGCAGATGTGTATGAATACAGCAGCTTATGGGTAAGAAATCAGCAGCATGAGTAATCAGCAGCACAGATGAAGTGACAAATCTCCAATTAAAGTGGCATTACAGTGATTATCCTGTTTAGGGATTTATTAACAGGTTCAGGGTAGAAGCCGTTCCTCAGTCTAGTGGTTCTACACTTAATGCTCCATATTCTCCATCTCAAACGCTTCAAAATGGTTGAATGAAAATGTAATGAGTTAAAATTTGGCAGTTCTTCGCCTGGCAACAAGTTAGTTTTGTTTACAAGAGTCAGGTTGAAAATTTTTAATTTTTATTGGTCTGGAGAGACGTCATCAGGAACTCCAGCCCTAGCTTTAAAATAAGGGCTAGCAAAATGTCACAATGACGCCAAACATTATACAAAGGGATTTCCTAACGCAGTTGCAGTCGACAGGAAAAAAAAAATGCAGATTTTAAAGGAAATTAAAAATATTATTTTTAAAGGCATACCTGTTAGAAAACTTTGATTTTAAAGTAGATTAGGGAAATTGTTTATTTTGGTTACTGAGATCACTGGCTGGTAACTTTATGGAGTCATTTTTTATATAAATGTTGGTGTACTGTGACTCATTTTGACAGCACACATAACACTTGCTTTAAAGTCTTAAAATGATGATCCATGACATTAGTAAAGGCTCTACGCAAAGATTCTGATCAATTAATATAACAGTTGTGAATGGCTGTTTAGTTAGTTTAGTTTAGCTCTAGTCCAAACAGAGCCAGGTGTGGTGTGGATTGCGGTCTCCAAAATATCAATCGTTTACACCGATGCTTTTCGCAACACTTTACACAGCTGTCAGTTTTGCATCATGTGGTTATTTCTACAGATATGATGATGATGATGATCAGCTTTGGCCCAACTTGTCTGTCCAATCAAAATTAAACTTTTTATTTTTACAACTGGAAATCATTCAATGTGCTATCTACAACAGGTAAGATAGTAATTGCTCCATTTTAAAAGATCTCAGTTATCACTTTATGACTCCACACATCCACTAGCATCAAAGTTTAGGTAGCATTTATCCTAAGTAGTTTAGACCTTGAAGCTTTATTTACTGCTTATATTCTACATAAAATACTCAAATATATGTGAACATAAACAATCCAGTCCATCTGAATAAAAAGATTGAGTCCTGGTGCACAATATATTTGCAGTATGACAGTAAAATATCAATTTATAATAAAAAAATAAAAAAACAGTTGGGAGGTAGAGAAAACTGTGGTAAATCTAAACGTATTTCTGTATTTTCCTGTTAAATGAGCAAATTAACACATTTCATGTAACGTGTCGCACTCTCCAAGCTGTTTGGGCGGCGCTCTGCCTCCAGGAGAGCAGAGGAGGAGAATTAAGTTTATATCTGTAATAAAACTCAAATGATAATCATTTGGCATGAGTCATAACGACTAACCTGAACACATGCAGATAATTTATGGAGCTGCAGGGTATTCTGGGAGCACAACTTCATCTCTGCCTGGTTAGATCATCGAGATACGAGCTGACGGGTTTGATCCCTGAAACGGGCACCCATCTCATCCAACTATAGATGTTTGTCACATCGAGTTGAGACTTTGCTCTTCCATTTTTAGATCCAAAGCAGCTCCATTTCAACCTAAACATGTCGGCCAAAGGATGGATAGTAAGATAGAGAGCAGCGTGTCTCTTTAAGAAAAATGGTAGGGAGGCCCCTTGACGTGACATGGGCTGTCTCTCGCTCCTGTTTTTCGGTTCTCAAAATGACGGACGCTCGGTGTGGTCTGAACTCTTTAACATAGCTAGCTATAGCAAAGCATTGAGCATTCATCAGGATCTTTAGCATAGCATTTGTCACACAAAGCTTTTAATAAAAAAACAATAAACAAGTTCTCAGCTTCTTTTGCAGAGGATAAACAGCTTTTTACACAAAGGCATGGGTTTCAACCGTGAACTTTGGAGCTTCGATAAGACGGAGGGTTGTTTTCCCCGAGGTCGGCCTGTTACCTTAGCTTGTAGCTTAGCTTCTCAGCTTAGCTGCTTTTAGCGATCCAAAAATGCGATTTTTGGACGGTTAAAACGGATTTTAAAAAGAAAAGAGAAAGGGAGGAGTCAATGAAGAACACCAGAGTTGAGCTTTTTGTCATCCAGTGTCTTCAGTAGAAAGAGAGAGACATGAAGAAACGTTAAAGCCGATAAATGAAAATGAAGTTGATAATTTTCATTTATTATGCGATTAACTGATTTATTGTTTATCGCGACAGGCCTACATGTCATACAATACAATACAATACAACTTTATTTATAAAGCACTTTAAAACAACACCGTTGGCCAAAGTGCTGTACACTAA
>JARVGQ010001461.1:24510165-24522264 GCA_031762355.1 Hypsolebias martinsi | reverse complement strand
CTCGTTCCACAGTTTAGGGGCAGCGACTGAGAATGCTCGGTCACCTCTCAGCCTCCTGTTGGACTTTGGGACGACCAACTCTGTTGACACTTAAGGGCTGGAAAAGGTAAAGACTTTAAACTCCTGGTCTGAAAATCAGGGATGCATGATGTTGGATTTATGGCAGATATCCAATGTGTCGCTATGTTAAAACTTATTTAGCCAATAACCAATACCAATATGAATACCAATATTTTTCTTCCTAGACCTACTTACAGAGACTACACAGCTTTCTCTGCTGTGGAATTAAAACACTACATTATTCTGCATGGTCTTTGTCAGTTTGGCCTGTTACCAAATGCAGATGCCAAAAAGGGGCTGAAAATGATACAACACTTCAACTTGGATTATATATATTTGGATATACTTGGATATTATATATCAGTGAGTTATTTTGATGGAATGGCCGATGTCCGATATTCAACTTTTAACGCTAATATCGGCCGATACCAATACCTTGCCGATAATATTATGCGTCCTTACTGAAAATGTGAATTGGGGATGGATTGGGAGTAAATATTTACCTTGACTTTATTATTGTTTTAACCTCCTCCCTATTGTAATGTTGGATTTTGGCCTCGCTCAGTTGAAATCCATCAACACCGAAAAGGTTTTTCAGGTTTTATTTTCACTCCATCTGACCTTCACTGTAAACACACAACTTTTTTCTGCCAGTTTTTATAAAGAACACATGCTAAGTGTTCTGGGTAAATTTATGAATTATCTTTTTAAATAACTGGGTTGTTAAAACGGATTTTTACATTTCTGGGGCCTGAAGGAGGGGGGTGTTTTCTAATCCTGCTCAGTGTTTCTCCCTGCCTGGGGAGCAGCATATTTGACATTGAAAATAGCTGCGTGGGCGCCGCCAGTTCCGAACCAGACGTAGACGGTTTGTTCTTTGGAATTGAGGCTTAGAACAAACGCTAATACGTGTAAAACCTCATGGTACGCTCCAAGCTGTACTCGGCGTCAGAAACCTCACACGCAGACAAGCTCGGGCAAATGAGGGTAGATAAAATCGACAAACACTGAACTGATGCAATATTCTGAGGGAGGGGAGAGAGAGTTTAGTCAAGGTGTGCCAACGAAGCTGAGAGGGGAGCGATGATGAGAGGAGCTGTCATCAAATCCGACGGCCAGCGTTGTTTATGACTGAGAAAAGTTGACGGACTCACGTCAGGAGACGTGTTCGCCTCAGGATTCAGTTGCTGAAGGTCCCAGCTGTGTTTGGGGGAAAGGATTCAGAGAAAAAAGAGGGTTGAATTCAAAGAGTTTATTCTGTGTGCTCCGGGAGGTGGGAGGGTCATTCTGTCAAAGCTGTGTGGCTCCAATGTGTTAATTTTAAAGATTTACTGCAGATGAGCTAAATGAATGGGCGGGGTCTGACTGTGTATATAAACACTGTTTATACAGGTTATTGAACAACTGCTGGCAAAGTTCTCTTTCCTGCACTGTGAGAAAAAGAGCAGTAATTAAAGACCAGGGCGGCGCATTTGGTAGAGATGTTGCCTCTCGGTGAGAAGGTTGCCAGATCGAGTCCAGGCTGGGGACTTTTCTGGGTGGAGTTTGCATGGTCTGTCTGCATGCGTATGATTTCTCCGGGTGCTCTGGTTTCTTTAGGCTAATTGGGAACGCTAAATTGTCCCTAGGTGTGAGTGAGAGTGTGAATGTTTGTCTCATAGTGACCCTGTGATGGACTTCCAAGCAGTCCAGGGTGTACTCTGCTTCTCACACAGCGACTCCTGCGGCCCATAAAGGAAGAAGCGGATAGCTAATGGATAGAGGAATGAAAGGTTTGGTGTACCTTGAAGGAATGCACATCAGCAGCAGCATTTTATTCCAGGATCATCTCATGTCGAGTAATGGCGGTGTTATAGGGCGGCTGTGGCTAAGTGGTTAGACCATTCGTCCTCCAATGCAAGAGCTGGGGGTTCGATTCCACCAGCAGTCACATGCCAAGTGTCACTGGGTAAGACACTGAACCCCACAGTGACTCCGATGTGTGTCCCATTGATGTATGAATGTGGGAAAGCCCTGATTATTCTTTGTACAAATATTGTACAGTGCTGTATGAGTGGGTAAATGAGGGTACAGATTGTGGTGTGAAGTGCTTTGAGTGTCTTGATCAAATACAAAGGTGATTTATAAGTACAGTCCATTTACCATTTTTAGTTGTTTTGGTAAAATCCCAAAATTTACATTTTTCTCATGATGCTCTCCATGATCAGTTAGCATTTGCAGCTTGTGCTGTGAATGACTCAACTACTACCACACCAAATGTTAGCTTAATATTTATAAAATTGGTTGAGTTATACTCATTTTTTGTTGCTTACGTATGTCCATTATGCCTTTGAGCAATAATGGCTTTGACTGAACAAAACGTAAGATCTATGCGAGTTTTCTGACAACAACCTGTGCTCAGTATCTTCTTCTTTGTCCGTCAGGATGAGTTTGACAAACTCCGCCACTTCTGCTACAGCCGAACTGATGCCCTGCTGCTCTGCTTCAGCGTGGTCAGCCCCGCCTCCTTTCAGAATGTCTGGGAGAAGTGGGTCCCCGAGATCCGCCGCCGCTGCCCTCTCACCCCCATCCTCCTGGTGGGGACGCAGTGTGACCTGCGGGAGGACGTCAAAGTGCTGATCGAGCTGGCGAGGCGGCGGGAGAAGCCCGTTCCCGAGGAGGACGCCAGAGCGCTGGCGGAGAAAGTGGGGGCCGTCATGTACGTGGAGTGCTCGGCGCTGACGCAGAAGAATCTGAAGGAGGTGTTCGACGCTGCCATCTCCGTGGGGCTGAGACACTCCGACAGGAGGGCGCGACGAGAGAGGAAGGTCCGCAGCACGGCAGACAAAATGAAGATGCTGTCCAAGTCCTGGTGGAAAAAGTATGTGTGCGTCCAGTAGGAAGGAAGATCATGGGGGGGACACCCTGGAACTGATTCTAAACTGGAACTGCTGAGGTTGTTTTTTCAGAAGACCGAGTTGACAGTTGAATGTAAGGACTTCCTTTACGTTCAGTTGGACGACCACCAAATAAGCTCGTCTGAAAGTCTTCAGAGGAAAAACAGGTAAAAGACGCCAAGAGTTCCTGCCTGAACTGGGACTGCATGGGTTCAGAAAAAAACTGTTGGTGGTGAATAAAGACAGCACAAGGTTGGAACCATCCTAAAAATGACTGACCAGCATTTACCCATAGATACTGGTGCCGAGAGGGCACGTGGACTGAATACCATACCGGACTCGTCCAGACGGAATGTGATCCGACACGGAGGGGAAAGCAGAAGACGGCTGATGTTACGTGCCAAGAGTTTACACCTTTCTGTCTTAGTTTTCTTTTGTGGAAAGTCCATTATTTCACGTGTTCTACACTGTTGTTCAAACCACAGAACATCTTAATTTAACATACGTGAAGTTTGATGTAAATCGCTCAACTTTAAGAATCCAAATCAAAGATGTTTACTGTGCACTGTTAGAGAGAGAATACTGAAATCACTTCAACTGGAAAATAAATGTGTGTGAAAACTTTTTATCATCCAACAATCAAGTGTTTGCATATAAATTTAGCTCAAATCAATTACGTCTTGAGGAACTGTTCTGGGCTTTTGCTCTGAATCTTCAGTCGTACCACAGTTTGAAATATTTTAATGCTGTTAGACCTTTGCCACAAACTGACCATAACAATGGGGAATATGGTTATTTGGACTCAAAATGCATATTTTAACTAACTTATATACTGGATAATACATTAATTGCAGATAAAAACTGAAGTATTTAAAGAGTTACCAAGTTATGTACCTTAGTTTTGGCTTAAACTAGAGTGTGACAATGTTGGTCTGTCTTTCAACCATTCTTCTGTTTCCAGATTTTTGTATGCAGTCATCTGTCACTCATAATTTGCCTAAATTATATTTCAAACCTTTTTTTTTAATTCGGAAGGATGCAGTGAGTTCCTGTTTTTCCTTGTAACTTCTCCGCTCTGAAAGAAAATGGAGCACGTTGTCCAGCCGTTTCGTTTTAAAATCTAATCACTGTCCCAGTTCACTAAACTTATATGGGTAACCGTGTCTGTCTACAGAGCAGGGATGATTGCAGACAACAAATTAGGGTTTTTCCTCTAGATACTCAGGTTTTCATGCAGTACACCTGGCTGGTGAGCCAAGTCTTTGTAGGTGATCACAGACCATTTTGCACATATTCTCTAACTGAAAACTTGTAATAACTTAAAACCATCTGTGACGGTGTGGCTGTCAAACGTCCCCAGTTTTCATGTGAATGTTGGTCAGTGATGGAAGCACGCATCTGGAAGTTGCATTGCAAGTTTGGTTGATGCGAAAGACAAAGTGGGCAAAGTATTTCAGCTAAAACTCGACTCTATTGGCCTGCAGCGGACGACAGAGGTGGTGCCACTGTAAGTCAAATTCATCACACAATCCAAAGTCATCACTGAGGTTTAGCCATAAAATGGTCTTTCCATCAGTGGAAAAGGAACCTGTATCCTCAAATAAAAGGTACCGCTGTGTCTGAGATGGGAAAGGATGGATGCAAGTTGAGGAAAAGGTTTTAGTGACTGTAAAACGAAAGCACCCGATTCATCAAAGTAGTCGGGTCCTCTGGACGGTTTCTTTGTGTTGAAACGTTTTGTCTTTCATCCAAAGGACTTCATCAGTCCAAGGAGCCACAAGTAGCAAACTCACATGGGCCAGCCAGTTTGATGGTGATGAGATGGTCTCCGGAGTCCGCCTTCTCCCCCGTCGACTCCTCTGAGGCAGCCATGGCCAAAGTGGTTCAAAACATCAAAGTTCTCACTCAAAGCACCCGATGTTTGTTCTTACTGCTCCTCATGGTGTCGAACAGTGTTGTCATTTAACAGATAATCATCAGTCAGTATTTCCTAATTTTCTCCTCTTTACTGAATGACCAAAGAGACTGACTCTTCGTTTGCTTCTTATTTTTCAGAAGCCTCTTGTTCCAACTCTTTGTCTATTTATCTGTTTAATTCAGGCTGAAAACAGCAGATGTTTGTCTGCTCAGTAAACATTCATGATGTTTGTGATGCCATCAAGACAAATCTGTGTGCGCACGTGCAAATGACTCGGTCAGTGGCTGTGCTGTCCAACTCCAAACGGTACCGACAGTACGAGCGTTTCAGCTTTTGTCTGACTTTTGACGTGAAATGAGCTAAACTAAATAAAATGTGAAATCTACAATGTGTATTTTTGTTTTTTATGCTGCCCACTTAGGACATTTTTATATAAATTTGAGAAAAGTGCTGATATTCATCATTGTCACAAGGTATTAATAACATTTTAGTATATCTTTTTTAATTTTATGTTAACATTTTACTACCTTTTATGCGAGAATTTAACAGTTGTGTATTTATGATCCTTATTTGTGTTTTTAAAGGAAAACAAGAACAATATGTGTAATTTGAACATGCTTTGCCTTAAGGGAGGATTTATATTTACACTTTTTTTTTTTTTTTTACAAAATTATGATTATATCCAATGATATGAAATAAAACACCATTCAAATAAGAAAAGATACACAAATTAAATTGTTTCTTTTTCTTAGTTAATCAAAGTCATAAAATGTCCTCATGATGACTTTGATTAGAGTCTTTGATTATCAAAATAAAGGAATAATATTGATAATAAAGTAAAATAAGATTGTTCTTCTGATTATTTGAGTTAGAACAAAATTAAAAAGTCTCTTGATGAGATAATTTGTGTCCTGGATTCAAATTACTGGACTTATAAGTTCTGTCCTTTCAGAAGGTCTTCTGGGACAAGATTGGACACGGAGGTATATCTACTAAACAAACTACAAATTGTTTAATATAATAAACACCATAAGAAAGTACAAAAAGGTTTAATGAGGTTGTACTTGTATGACAAAATATTCTTGATAGTCCAATATATACCGGTATGACCCATGCTGTAAAACTGAGTTGCAAAAAACGTGAAAATAAGAGGTTTTTTTTTTTTTGTAAAAATCGAGATAAAAATTAGTCCATAAAAACACAATCTAGCACTCTTGGGACCTAAAAAGGCTCGTTGTTTCTAACAAGTATTTCTTCAGAAATAATCATTTAAATTTATTTTTAAATTGACTGGTATTCCCCAGGAAATCCCATCCTATAATCTTTATTGTAAAGCTTAAAAGGTTTCAACATAGAGCTGGAATTTGCAATGACATTTGACGAAGCTTTATTCAGACCAATACAAATTTTATTTTCAAACTGGTGCTACCATGAACAAAACTAGTTTGCTGTCAGGTCAGGTGATAAATTGTCGAATTTCAATAAACTATCTCATGTTGAAGCTTTTGAAAATGTGAAAAATTCCTAAGTGTGATTCATTTTGTCAGCACGAGTCATAAATCCATCCATTCATGATCGTCTGCTTGTCTGTGGTCAGGTTGCAGAGGCAACAGGTCCAGTATAGGGAACTCCAGACTGAGATCCCTCTACCCAGACTTGAACTTGTAACAGAGACTCAGTCTGAACCCACAGCTCCAGTTAAGAACCGTGGCCTCCAACTTGAAGGAGCTGATTCACACTTGGCTGCGAAACGCCCCAGTGAGCGCTTAAAGTTCATAGCTTGAAGAGTAGTGTTCAAATTTAGATCTTTCAGAACAAAAAAAGCTGTGTCCCTGTGGTACCTGGGCCAAAAACTATCCCAAACCTTTCATTAAAAGCTCAAGAAACTAAAACTGAGAACATTGCTCTGTCACGATTCAAATGGACAACTATGAATATTATGACATGAGGAACAATCGAGTACACACTTTATCTGGATTGAATAACAGATCAAAATTTTGGTAAAGTTAAGAAAGAGTTCATAATTTTAGCTTGAGAGGTTGTACTGGTCCGGAGGCTTCTAATTATGCAGTATCAGATGAATATAATTTCCTAAAATAGGCTTTTTTTCCCCTTTTCATAGCCACGTCTACACCACAATATACAACAACGGGCAGAGAACAACAGTCAGCTCTTGGTATTGTTTAGAAGAGCTAATAACAGGTTAGAAAAGGGAGTTTGTGTCTGGCTGGCTGCTGATGAGTATGTCGTCCAGCCTCAGAGTGGATCAAACTAAGGTACGAGTCTAGAGGTTTAATTATTATGGTCTGGATGTCTCAACTTTCCACCAATATTTTAGCAGAAAAACCCGATTGTTGTGTCTCGGCACGGCTGCCAGCTTGTGAAAAGCCCTGTGATTTAGGATTGTGGCTTGTGCAATACCTACCTGTCTGCTAGAAGTGTCTTGTCGAAATCCTCCTCTGTCAGGCATGAAACGAACTACAGTATAGGACACAATACATATCAAGGAGATTATTTCTTTGACGAAGGGTCAGAAAAAGGGTCTTTCTACTTTAATCTTAGCTTAACTCAAATACCAGAACTGCCTCTAGAGTAAAGAAGTTGATAAATGCCCAACGAACCAGGCAGGTCTAGTGTTAGATGAACATGACGATGTTTGTGTAACTATATGTAAAATACACAAACCAACAGTGCAACATCAACAAATTGACAATAGTTTTATTGTTTTCATCAGAAGAAAAAAATAATAATTTGGCCATTTTTAAACTGTAAGACACTGATTGAAAACAATGGAAGCAGTTTTGAGACATACAGTATGCACAAGTAAAGAAGTCATACAAAAACAATAATTTTCTTCCTAAGTTAAGAACTGAGAATGGAAATATTGTAAACTAACATTTACAAAGCATCCTTGAGGCAATCTGTTCTAGTATTGAGGATGGGTGTCAGCTGCTATCACAACAAATTTCATATCATTACCTATAAAATTAAGTTATAGTCTTATTTGTTTTTTTTTTTACCAAGGTTGATAAGCTGTGGCAGCCATCTTGAATTATAGGTTCTAAAAATATAATCAGCTACAGGCGGACATCCAGTGATTACCTTCTGAGAATTTCATGAAAGTTCATCCAGTGGCTCCTATGGTTTGATACAAAAAACAAAGGAACACGCACAAATACACACAGCGAATTGCATTACCGCTTTTCTTTCATGGCAGCATGATGGACAATCAAAACTGTCTCGCAAATAAATGTTCACCAATAACCTTTATTAAGTTATTTTGTCACTACTGTATTTGAATAGAATACCAAACCAAAAACTATGCAATAAAGCTTAATTTTAGCGAAGCGGCTATGCATGTTTGGTTCACTTTTATGCTAGGCTAAGCTAACACAGCTAGCCTAAAAAACCAAGCTAACAGTCTAGCAAGAAAACATTGTGTTTGATTAAGTGTCAGCTCGGGCATTATGGTGCATTATTTTTACTGCATCACATGACCAGTTTCTAGAGTGCTATGTAGTGAATAAAGAAAACTGTTCAAATTTAAACAGCACTACCAAATGGCTGACTCATCACTAGCAAATAAATGTACCATCACCTGTTTCTTTGTGGTTTGTAGCAGTATCCTTTAGGTTAATTCCCTTTAATGGTTATGTTTATTTTCTGTATTTTGTGTTGGGTTAATTTCCTGTTTCCTCTGTACTTGGTGCCATCAGTCACTTCCTGCCTCTCAGCTCTTGCCCCGCCCACTCCAGGAGAAGGGGGTTCTCTGCAGACCAAAAGTAGGCGTTTCTGGAGAATAGGCGTTTGTAGAGCACAAACACTGATTGGCTAACTGTATTTGATAAGCGTTTCTAGAGGACAAACTCTGATTGGTTAGCTGCATTTGCTGGCTCTAGGTAAGTTACGTCAGTTCTTTTTGAAAACTGAATGTTTCTAAGAAACAGCGTTATAGCTGCTGTCAAACACAAGAAGATTCTCTTTTGTTCTTGGGTTGTAGGCTGCACCTGACACAGGTTGGCTTGGGTGTGGTCTGGATACAATGAAATATGAAGCATCTGAAGCAAAACCTGCTCCCATTTGTCAAAAAGTCTGGTCTCAATTAAAGATCATGAGTCCTGTGATGAGATAATGGCCCAAAACAAAAGCTAAAAACAAAATTTGCTCTTTATAAGTGCTCTTCTATGAGATCTGATCTATGAAAGGAGCTGAAACATGGAGTAGGATTGACCCTTAAAATGTGAGACAGCTGAGGAAGTTAACCAGTAAGCAGAAATACCTGCTCCAGTTGCAGAAATCTTACAGAGACTGACAATCACTCATCTGCAGTGACTGATTTAAAAGGTTGTACAAGAAAATATGAAGTTAAAGGAAACATCCCTTGTCCCAAGGCCAGTTTAAGTATCAATATTATTTTGTTACATTATTTTTCTATCTTTATAAATCGATTGTAACTATTTTCACATTGTTCAACAACCAAAACGGATTTAGTTTTTTAATGTAATGGCTAGGTATTAAAAAACAAACATTTAGCCCGCCCCACTACCCATTTATGTTGCTCTTATTTTGAAATGTAACCAGAAGTTGTGTGTTAAGAAAGGCAGAAAGAGAAGTTATGGAGACGCCGCTAGTGTCAAACCGAGACGCCGCCAATGTTGAACCGGTTAACACCATAGACATTATGTCTGTGGTTAACACAATTTGTCTAACGCCTTGTTTTTAGACGTACTATGTCTGTGGTTAACACAAACGGCTTGATTTTTTTGTTCAGACATTTTTTTTTTTGGCCCTATCAGATGCGGCCCTCCAGACACACCCATTTTTCTATCGTCCAATCAGATGTGGGCCCCCAGCTACACCTTCCGAATTTGTCTGCAGAGATACCTAAGTGGTTCCCAGTTGTCATTTTGCACAGGTCTCTTCACTCTGTTCATCAGCCCCTGTCCATATAGTCTCGTAGTTTTCACTCGCCCTGCAGGTGAGCATTGTTGTGCTTCTTTACCATGTCTGGTTGCTGCCATCTCTACATGTTTTTTTTTTTTTTTTATCATTTATAAGGTTTAATACAAGTTGTCGACTTGAATATTCAAACCACATCAGTAGCTAATCTAAACCGTTTTTATAAAAAATGTATGAGACGTAAAAGTGACTAATTGCAAGCAATCACATCAAGAAAAGTTTATTTCATAAGATGTCCAACTCCCTTAAAAAAATCACAAGATGGCTCAAGATAAAAAATAAAAATAAAAAAGACATCATATCATGTACCTCATAAATTAAAAGGAACATTTCTGGAGTGTTGTAGTTACACTTACACCATAACAGATAGTTTGAAATTAATGTTCATGTTGATAAATTGTGAAATGGGTGGCCTATAGTCAGCTGTATCCTTCAGCTGTAATATCTCAAGTGGTCAATGAACTTTCCATTCCTATAAACACTTTCTTGCATAACGTCTGAGAATCATTTTGTAACAAGTGAACTCTGACTCCACATGAAAGAGCAGTGCTGTGGTTGGTTTTTATGTCTTGAAGTTGATGAAGGATTTTTCTGGCACCCCTCAGATAATTACCAGCGTAATGACTTGAGCTCAGCCCTGTGGGTGGGATTACTGATGAACATTAACCATGTTAAGCGGGCCTGTGGGTTGGGAATGGGTCCAACATACGGACTGTGGTCCACTTTGTACATTGTCTTAAGGATTAAGAATTTGCCCAAGCTCTTGTAATGCGATGCAATATGTCTGGGGCCCTGATTAAGACATCCACACATAGATTAAGTATAATTTATTATTACTGACGGCATATGACAACAAATTATGTTTAAAACACCTGCAGGACACCCAAGAATTCAGATGAATGTTTTTATATAAATTTAATAAAGGTTTACAGAAAAAGATGCATTTAAGACACCACTGGATTTGACATATTCATAAGTGTTCTCTTTGAAGTGGAAGTCTAACATTTGTCAAACTTCCTGCTGTGCTCAACAATGCTCCTGAAAACTTTGCTTTGTACAAAGTCCTCCCCAAGCCATAGATAACAAAGTGCCTCTTTCGTAGAGGTTTCTTGGAAGAGAGCTACAGCAGGACTCGTTTGTGATGCAAGAGTACAGCTTTCAGTAACTTTGTTGTCTCATTTGCCTTTGAGTCTTGCATCTTTGAGATGTTTTCGAGTATAAACTTTGCAATTTAAACTCACTGCTTTTGTCATCAGTCTCAAACAGGCTGTACGGTCGATGCAACAGAGCGGCACTGGGTAAAAACACTTAGCTTTCCATCCATCATTATCTTTACCCACTTCTTACTTTTCGGGTCACAGCGGTCACCGGTGCCCGTATTCAGCAATCACTGTGCAGAGGAGGGGGACACCCTGGACAGGTCTCCAGTCCATCACAGGGACAAACGAGACAAACAACTATTCATTCTCTCACTCACACCTAGAGACAATTTAAAGTTACCAATCAGTCTAACGTGCATGTTTTTAGACTCTGGGAGGAAACCAGAGTAACCGGAGAAAGCCCATGCATGCACGGAGAGAACATGCAAACTCCACCCAGAAAGCTCCCTAGCTGGGATTTGAACCGACGACCTTCTCACTGAAAGGTGGCAGTTCTACCAACTGAGCCACAATGTTGCAAATAAGGGTTTTTTTTTTTAATCGAAATTCCTATGGGATCCATCTATACCAGGGGTCTGTAACATGCGGCTCTGTAGCCACGTGGCTCTTTGGTCCCTCTACAGCAGGTCTGCCAAACTTTGACCAAAACTAACATAAAACTGAATTTTATAGGATATTATACCCACAACAAAAAAATGACTATTTTAGCAGTTTTTTTCTGAAATGTCCTTTGCAAATATGTGGATACTAGATTTTTTTTCATTCATTCATTCAACCTTTATTTATACAGGTTTAACAAAGAGAGACGACAGCAGTCGATAACAATGACAACAATAGACAATCATAAAAGAGGCATACAGATTATTGTTTTTTTTTTATACACGGAGTAAATTATACTCACTTTAACTTAATGCTTTATTTCTTCAAACTCACATACTCATTTTTTTCTCAATTAAAATAAAAACATAAGCAAACACAATACATTTAGTTTTTTTTTAAGAAATGGCAAAATAATTTATATACAGTACAGTACAGTATACAGGTGGTCATCGACTTACGAACGGGTTCCGGACCTAAGAACCGTTCGTAGGTCGATACCGCCGTACGTCGAAACCGCGGGCACATG
>JARVGQ010001461.1:24455550-24469076 GCA_031762355.1 Hypsolebias martinsi | reverse complement strand
CGTCGGCCCGGTACGCGCCGGCGGTTCAGTGCCTCATTTTTTTTTTTTTGTTTGCTTGTGCGTCTCAAATTTCGATCTCTGCCAGAGGTGAAGAGAGCGACGTTTGGTTTACTGGAAGAGTTCCTGGTGAAAACAGATACGGGGGGATTTCTGACCACTGACAGACCACAGATCAGCATCCATAAATATTACAGAGGGGCCAGCTGAGGGTGGCCGACCCACAAGCATTCCACAAATCTGTCTCTATTAGGAACCACCGAGTCCGGAGCCGCACCGCAACACTGCAGCTCCACTGCTTCATGGCACAGCAGGGCGTTCTGGGAGTCCTGAGACGCTCCGTTTTACCTCTCAGCCGGTTTCAGGACGTTTCAACAATCAATGCGGAAACCCAATACTTTAAACATGCTAGTTTGTTATCGACGCCTGCTACAGGGGTCAATGACCTTTAACCTTGAACCTCTGGAGGGCTTTGAACAGCAATAAACTTTCACAAAGAGAGTCTTGGACATACATCTACAGCTGATTACCCGCAGCTAATCTACATTAGACTATCCGTTGTACATGTGTTGAGCTAAACCTCGGCGTGGTGGTAGTTGAGACTCCTCCTCAACAGCTGCTGTTGAGCTGCTCCTCCTGCACTTTTCCGTGAGAAAGAGGCCTAAATAGTTCAAATTGGATAAAATGATCAAATTTATATTTTTACACACACTACAGCACAGCGTAAACTGTGAGCTCGTGTTTTTCTTAAAGGATAAACAGTATCTTACCTGCTGTAGATGGCTGAAAAGCTCTAAATATCACTTTAAATTAGCTTCTGTTGAGCAATTTTAAATATGTCATTTATCTTTTTTTTCCCTTTAAGCTTCTGAAATGTTTTAAAATTAATAAAAATCTTAAATTATAAGTTTTTTTGTGCTTCTTCCTGAACTTGTTTTTCCAGGTGAGGGAACTCGAAGGCATCCCGCTCATCTTAGACAACTGCAACATAGACAGCAGCAACCCCTGTATCCTTCATAGCAAATCATCTCAAGTGGTTTCACAGAGGATTTTTGGTATTGGTGCAGCTTTAGCTTTTTGAAATATTTAACCTTTTCTGCCATTTTTTTTCCTCATAGAAAATGAATTGAGCTCATTTTACATTCTTCAAACCTTTAGATCTGTTTACAACCTTTTACTGCTCCTTTGTCCTGCTTCAGCTTCCTTCTGCAAATTTAAACATCTTTAGCTACTTTAAGCTACTTCTACAGAGCCCTGGAGGGGACATGGAGGATTTTTTTTTTTTTTTTAACTTTTGCGTTCCCTCGCAATGCTGTACTGTGTGTGATGTTACCTCACAGACAACAATGTTCCTCCCTCAAAGAAACGGGTCCAGATGACATGATTTAATAGAGTTTAGTTTTGAAATCAGCCTTAAATAAAAGGATATCGAGTGTGAGCTGCAGTGGTAACATTAGTTTTATGTTGGATATTTCACGTTCATGCTTCGTGGAGTCAGGACTTCCCGTTCAAGCCGACGCAGGCAGCTGTTCAGTCTGCCTCTTCTCCGAGGAGCGATGGTTCTCTTAGGGGCCGTCAACAAATTACCGGGCTAATGAGCTTGGTCTGAACACCGTTATAATATTTTAGATATATTTCCAGAGTATTTGTCAAAGCAGCATCAAGTATCATAATTTTTTTGCATTATGTTTCTTCGTGGTAATAATTCATGAATTTGCTCACCATTTAAAATCCAAAAGAACAAGGTGGCACTTGTGTTTCAAAAGTACTGTAGTTTTCTTTTAAAGTATCAAAGTTCATTCAAGGATTCAAAGATTCAAGACTGTCATTCGCACCACAAATGGTGCATGTGGTGGAATGAAGTTGTGTACACAGGGTCCCAGTTACATCCAACAAAAGTATTAAAATGTGTGTAAAAGAAAAACAATAATAAGATCTAACATATGAACTAAGAAAAACATTGACTAGAAACACACTAAGCACACACTTCCAGAGGGCTTCATCAGTCTGAGGAGTCCCAATAAACTGTTTCCCTCTAAGTAGTACACTCCATAGTGGACCAACCAGTTTGCTGGTTTTGCTGATGACTGATGATGAAGCCCTTCGGATAGAGGGCGAAACATTTTTCCACAAAAAAGAAACTGTCCAGGTGACCTGACTGACCATTATTGTATTTTGTACCTGGATGATTGAGCATGAACTTTGATGCTTTAAAAGAAAGTTACAGTACTTTTGAAACACAAGTGCCACCTTGTTCTATTGGATTTTAAATGGTGACAAAAATCATGATTTATTACCATGCAGAAACATACTGAGAAAACTTTAGTTTTGGTGCTGCTTTGACAAATACTCTGAAAACACAGTAATTTGTTGACGGTCCCTAAGAGAACCATCGCTCCTCGGAGGGACAGACTGAGAGCAGCTGTCTGCGTCGGCTCGAACGAGGAAGCCACTGTTGAATCCACAGAGCATGAATGTGAAATATACAACGTAAAATTAATGTTACCACTGCAGCACTCACTAGATATCCTTATGTTTAAGGCTGATTTCAAAATTCAGTTCAGTTTATTTATATAGCGCCAAGTCACAACTCCTGCATGAACCTCACCATTGTTGCTGTTGTCTGTGAGGTAACACTACATACAGTACAGTAATGCGAGGGAACGCAAAAGAAAAAAAAAAAATCCTCCACGTCCCCTCCGGGGCTCCGTAGAAACGTCTTTAAAAAGTCGAAGAGCAGTTTAAAATTCAGAAACTCTCTCGTTTGCAGCTGATGCCTCTAGTTCTGACTGAAGCAGAAGGAAGGCCGGCAGTGAACTGCAGCTACTTGGCCTCGGTCAACCCGGAGGACGGTCGGTGTCTGCAGGAAAAATATGGCGACAAGTTCTCAGACTGCAGCTTTGGACTGCTGGGGAATCTGTACGCCTGTGAAGGGAAACCAGGAAAGGTAACAAGAACTCTCACTGAATGAATGAAGACAAAATAATTGCTGCATCAGCAGATGCAGGAACTTTAGCTCTTTCCCATGAGTGCTCTTCCAGGTCATCGAGGTGCAAGCCAAAAGGAGGATGGGCAGCAACAGTCTGGTAACGGCCCTGAGAACGACTCTGGAAGCTCACTACCCTGAGAAGAGTCTCGCCCTTGGAGGCACGTTCATCATCCAGAAAGGGAAGGCCAAGATCCACATCATGGTAAATCCTGAGCCCCACTTAGGTCACATCGTAGAAAGCTGCTGAAAGTCATGCGCACTGATTTATTTCTCTGGGTTGGAATCACTGAAAGCCAAGAGAGTTCTCGGCGTGCCCCCTCGACACCAACGATGACGTCGACCGCTGGCTGAAGCACTTTGAGGTCAGCGCGCCGCTCATCTGCCAGTCTGTGCTCGTGTCCCGAGACCCTGTGAGTGACGGAGCCACGCGTCCGCTGAGATCTGTGGAAGGTCCCACTGTCTGGTGCTTTCTTATCAAAACGTGCTCTCTGTGTGATGTGCAGGGCTTGGACCTGCGCGTGGAGCACACCCACTGCTTCAGCCGCCACGGGGAAGGCGGTCACTACTACATCGACACGACGCCCGACAGCGTGGAGTACCTGGGCTACTTCGTGCCCGCAGAGTTCGTGTATCGCATCGACAGGCCCAGAGAGACGCACGCGGTCGGACGGGACTGAAAACCTTCAAGCCCACTGAAAATCTGGGTTTTGTTTTAGCTTCAGTTGAAATCACATCCAATATTTTTGTGAAGTAACAAAAATAAATCATTGTAATTTAGTGGCGTGAATGTTTTTTTTTTCATTTGACGTTGGAGATTTTTAAAATTTATGGAGAAAGAAACTAAAAAAGAGAGACTTGACTGTTAACCAACTTACTGAGCTTTAGTCCAGCCTAATGGCACTTTGAGTTTTCTTATTAGGAAACTTGTGAGTTTGCACATAATGCTTTGATATTCAATCATCAGACTGGTAAAATGTTGCTGAGTGGCTCGTGGGAGCGTGATGGTCCAGTCCTCGTGTGCTTTGTGGATCTGGAGAAAGATTACCACAGTGAAGTCAAGTAAAGGTGTGTGATGCTGCAACATTTAATATTAAATCATTACCAAGTAACTACAGGGTGAAATATTACCAATACCAATCTAATATTGGTGCTTATTCTTTATATTTCTATTATATTTGGGTGTAACTGGGACCTTGAGCACACAGTTTTGTTCCACCTCATGTACCACATGATGTGAATGACAATAAAGATATTTGAACTTTAACATAAATAAATCTAAATATATATTTTATGCCATATACGTAACTGTTTTTGTGATTCTTTTTTAATACTACTAATAATTAGTCCAAGGTTCTTTATTGTCATTCGTATCACATGTACATGTGAGGTGGAACAAAAATGTGTCCTCATGTAAAATAATATGATATATTAAACAGCAGCCTGAACATGAGTCTGTAATGAGTAGAGTTGCATTCAGGCCTAATAAATCCGGCCCGAGGCTGTAGTTTTTTTTTTTTTTTTCCCAAGCCCTGCCCGGACCCAACGGATTACCAGTAATTAGAGGGCCAAACCCAAAAAACAAAAAAACAGACTGTTTTTAAATTAAGCTTTTACTGCTTTTGTAAGCAAATCAGTTTGACATGATAGTTTTGAAAATGTAATGAAAGGAAGGTATAAGGTTTATTTTTATTAACAAGGCACCAAATGGATATTAACATCCAAAACAAATAGCCTAAAAGAAATCATCTCTAAAGACTGGCTATTATACAGATGAACAAAAATATTTTTAGAGAAAAATTATTTGGAAAGACAGAACAAGGCTAATTTCATTGAATGCTTCTCGCTTCAGCTTTTGTAGATTCTGCTACTTCTTTCACAGCAAATGACAGCAGGTGCAGAGACATGCACAGCTGGTGATCAGCAAATCCATCCATCCATCCATCCATCCATCCATCCATCCATCCATCCATCCATCCATCCATCATTTAACTTTACCCGATTCTTCCTTTTCAGGTAGTGGGGGTTGCTGGTGCCCATGTCCATCAGTCACTGTGTGAGGGGCGGGGTACACCCTGAACAGGTCTCAGTCCATCACAGGGCCACATAGAGACAAACCAGACAAACAACCATTCACTCTCTCACTCACACCTAGAGACAATTTGGAGTTACCAATCAGTCTAACATGCATGTTTTTGGTCTGTGGGAGGAAACTGGAATACCCAGAGAAAACCCACGTATTCACAGAGAGAACATGTAAACTCAACCCAGAAAAGCCCCCAGACCGGGATTTGAACCGGTAACCTTCTCGCTGAGAGCCAGCAACTCTACCAGTTGCACCACCGTGCTGCCTCACATCAAACATTTTACTCTTTTTTTTATTTTTATTTTTTACTGTAAGCTTTTTTATTTATGATCTTTGAAATGTTGCAGGAGTTCTGACACAGTGGCAGTTGTGCGCACTCTGAAGAGCTGTCTGGAGACGCTCCTGTGCATAAAACGTGTACTGTCTGCAGGGCGCACCAGCTGATCGGAGTGAAGCTGACACCCCAGCCACGTCAAAAATTCCAGTAAATACAATGAGTGGTTTGTGTTACGTTTGTGCTGGTTTGTGCCATTAAAATTTTTGTTTGCGCTGCTTTGGTTTCTGAGACAAAGTTGAAGCTGAAGCTGAAGGTGGATGAAGATGCTTCATCCCCGCAGGACATGCGGTCAGCATCTCTGCTGGCAGGAGCATATGCATGAGCTGTTGCGCCTGTTGCAGCTGTAACATCCACTCCACAGACATGGACAACACCACCTGTTGTTGTATTTTTAATAAATAATCAAAATTAAAATGCGCAATGACTTGGGACTTTAACGGGCGGAAATATGAGCTGACGGATCCGATTGAACAGTTGCCAGAACGCACATGGTGAAAATGAGGGCGTCCCCGGCTCTTGTTCCAGCAGGATCCAGCTCAGATTAACCACTGGTATCTACACAGTAATAAGGTCAGTGATGTTTTGTTAAAAGAGGTGGGACACAATCTTGTTTACCTTAAATCAGACACAGAGCCTAAAGCCCAAAGACCCACATCATTGAGCTTTGGTTAATTACAGAGAAATTCATAATACTGAAGACGAACAAATACATAATGCTGTGTCCTCCATACACTTGAAATCACACCTGATATTCTCATCGCACTTTTTTCAATCTGTCTGAGGATGTGGCATCTCTTTTCCTGTGACTTATTGTAATCCAGCTGGATGCAGGCTTGGGTTGGCTGTCAACAAAGTGAAATAGACAGATAGTGTAGATGTTTTATTAATCCCGGGTGGGTAGGTGGGAGGTGGGGGTTGAGCAATCCAATAGCATGTTCTACTTGTGCAGAAAAAGACACATATGAAACATTCAAAAAAGAAGCAGAAAACACACATACAGGGTTGTTGGTGGTCTCTTCAAGTTCAGATTTTTCAGCTACATTCTTCTTAATTACTCACTTGCAGGTAGGCAGTGGGCAATTGTATACCACTTTCACAGGAACTCTTTTGTTTTGTTTTGGGTCTGTATTAAAAACTCTGTTGTTGTAGCCATTGATTTAGTTTGATCTGGTTGTTCATGTAGCCATGAACACAACAGGTACCTGAAGTCCACAAGGCTTTAGTTAACTTTATGGTTGTTAAATAAATATGAACTAAACAAAAACAGTTTTATCTGCTAAACTAAATGCAAATTGCTTTCAAATAAATTGCGGCTCCACTTCCATGGTTTACCATGGTTAGTCCATGCTTATGTTATGATTGCGATTGTACCCAAACTAAAGACCAGAACTGAACAGAGACCAGGACTCAGATGATTGTTTACAGTGTTTATTTACAATGGTGTGGATAATAAAGACATCAATGTGAAGGAACAGGAACACCTGGGGAGTAGAGGGGGAAATTAAAGGGCTGTCGTTGGATGAGTACTTTTTATGATGAATATTTCTTACGGTGAGTAGCAGGAAACAGAGTGAGAATGTTTTGGTCCAGATCTCCAGTAGCACAAGGTGAAACAACAAGTAGAAGTGGCAAGTGGTGGTAGGCAAGCAGCAGCTGTAGAGAGGTAGGAGGAGTCGAGGCTCATGTGGAACTCAAACAGGGCAGGTGAACAGCAAGATCCAAACTCTGAGGAGACACACAGAAAAACACACAATATTAGTTTCCACTAATATTAGAGATAAACTGGCTAGAACACAACTACCATTGGTAAGCAATGTCCCAGCGCCTGCAGAGTGGTTCCTGAAGCTTCTTATACTCCTCCTGGGTGTTGCGTTGATGAGTTGCAGCTATGCTAGTTAGGAATGTAGAGGAGCGAGGAAGGCATGATACAGGGCAGAACTCCTACAGCTTACTGCTACTTCCTGTGTCAGACAGGAAGTTGTACCCATAATCATTTGTACAGCAGAGCCCCCAGGAATAAGGTGAATAATCAGTGACTGTTATGGCACTGTTTCTACCTCTATTGGCAGCTTAGAGATATGACAATGGTGGGCTGATTTCAACACCTATCTAGTAGTTCCCATCCTATTATCAGAACCAAATCATTTATACAGTTGAGTCCCCAGAAATGAGATGGAAATGTTAGGCTGATTGATAAATTTAAATTGTTCCCAGGTGTGAGTGAGAGAGTGAATGTTGTTTGTCTCATTTTTTTCTATGTGGCCCTGTGATGGACTTGCGAATTGTCCAAGGTGTACCCCACCTCTCGCACAGTGACAGCTGAGCATGGGCACCAGTAAACCCTGCAACCCAAAAAGGAAGAAGCGGGTAAAGAAAATGGGTGGATGAAGGATATAATTAGTACTCATCAAATACAATAAGCCTGACCCAGGACAAGTCTCCAGTGTGGAAAACCTCCTGACTTGTTCTGGAACCAAAGAAAACTCACCCATCAGTCTTCAGTGACTATAGACCTGTTGCCCTGACATTCCACATCATGAATATTCTAGAGAGACTTCTTTTGACTCACCTGAGTAAACAAACCAGCACATATCAAGACCGACTGCAGTTTGCTTATCGGCATGTGCTTATCGGCGTGCAGTTGGAGTTGAAGATGCACCTGCTTCAGCAAACTCACTGTCATATAGAAAAGGCAGACAGCACTGTGAGAGTCATGTTCTTTGATTTCTCCAGTGCATTGAACACAATCCAGCCTGATTTGCTTTGTCAGAAACTCCAGAAGACTCAGGTGGAGGCTTCAACAATCAGTTGAATCAAAGACTACCTGAAAAACAAACCACAGTTTTGTGAGACATGTTTGTGTGTCTAACCAGGTATTCAGTAGCTCAGGTGCACCACAGGGGACAATACTCTCACCATCCTTTTCACTCTGTACACCTCAGATTCCCAGTAGAAACCAGACTCCTGTCATCTGCAGAAATATTCAGATGACTCTGCAGTGGTCAGGCTGAGTACGGGGAACTGGTGGACCAATTTGTGGCATGGTGTGGAAACAATCATCTCATCTTGAAAGCAAATAAAACAAAAGAGATTATTGCAGATTTCAGGAGAAACAGGGACAGGTCCAACCCTATTTCTATCAGGGGAGAAGTAGTGGAGGTGGTGAAGTATAAATATCTTGCGATTCACTAGGACTGGACCGGAGAAGCAACAGTCTACAAGAAGGGATTGTACTTCTTGAGGAAGCTGAAGTCCTTCAATGTTTGCAGCAAGACACTGCATATCTTCTATAAGTCTATTGTAGAGAGCAGAGGTGGGGACTCGAGTCACATGACTTGGACCCTCTCAGCACCATAGAGTTGCGACACTCTTTGAACTAGCCAACATGCAGTCATGTGGTTCATGCAGCTCTCAATAGTTCCAAACAGCTCATTGCTGTCAGTCAGTTTGAGCAGCTATTGGCGCGACATAATGCAAAAATGGAGAAAACACTTCAGAAACACAGAGAATGAACTACGGTCAATGCTGGAACCGCTGATGTTTGGAACTATTTACGGCTGTATGACCCACACGACTTCAGCATTCCATTCTTTCCATAGAAGTCTATGGGAGTGTTGCAACTCTCTCGTCATACAGCTCTGGTCCCTCTGTTTTTCCACACTCCCAAACATATGTGTGCGTGAGCTGCAGTACAACCAATCAAATTAACAATATTTTAAAAAATCGGAAGAACAAAACAAACAAAAAATAAATGAAAAAAGAGATGAAAAAAACGCTCAAGGAATCTTTGTTTATCAGTGTACGAATGGCTCGAGCAGAAGAAGGAGTCACTGCACCCTTTTCACATCCAGTGTACCTCAAACAGCTGCTTTGGATCCAGGATGTTCTCTGTTGTGGGTGGAACACCATGTGTTGGGCAATCGAGACATGAAGACATAGATGACACAAAAAGTTCAAGATAAAGACTCTAGTATACTTTTCCCCCCAGTATTTTTAGTTATTTATTTATTGTCTAAAATTGTAATAAGGGCACTTTTGCTGCTGTTAATTTGATGTTTTCTCAGATCTGATCCTGAAAGATCCTGCAGATCCTGCAAAGTCAGAGCAACCCATGACTCCTGGTGATGAAGATCAAAAGGACTGTGTAGATGGAGGATGTTTGCTGCTTACTGTAAGAGGCAGAAGAAGAATGTGCAGACCAGTCCAGCACTACAGCTAAGTCACTACCTGGATATTGCTGATGGACAGAACACCCTCTTGTTCTGGACAATGAACATGCAGAATCTTCCTTCCCTGTTTCATGTGGCCACCAGAGTTTTGGCAGTACCTGCTTGCAGTGCTCCAGTGGAGCCTGCAGTTTTCAGCTATGGCAGCATCATTTTACGGCCTCATCGTGCACACATGACAGACTTTTGACCAGTTTGGTCTTTTGCAAATGCAATGCAGAATAGTTAACTGAAATATCTTAAATGGCAGATTCTTATTAATTGTTCAGCTCATGTATTTGTTTTGTTTGTCTTGTGTCACTCACGCATGGACACATACAAACACGTTCACTCAGTGACCAGATGAGAGAGGAGAGAGGAAAAATGCTGTTATAATTCTTTGTACAGTATTGTACTGTGGAAATGAGAACACGTTTTGTCTGAACATGGAGTTCTGCATTTGTATTTTTCATTGAATGTTCTGGAAAATTATAGTTTAAGGTGACTATTCTAGCAGCTAAGTTTAACTGGACTGTGCAACATAGAGGTGCAATTTTAAAAAAAAAAATTATACTCTGTGTGTTCAGCTGCACATTTTATCAAGATTTGAAATAAATACAGGTTTAAAAAATAATACATGTCTATTATTTACATTTAACATACAATTGCAACATTGTTTAAAAAAAGACTAAAAGGGACTTGAAATTCTAAGTTTCAGACTTGGGACTTAACTTGACTGTTGTCTGTCTTGACTTGAGACTTGACTCGGGACTCGAGAATAAAGACTTGAGACTTACTGGAGATTTGCAAAATACTCACTTGGTCCCATCTCTGGTGGAAATTAGCAAAAACAAGAAATTGCAGGGGGGGAAAAGGCTAAAATTAGCAGAAAAATACCCAAAAAGTAGCTGGAAAAGCATAAAAAAATGGGTTTCGTATAAATAAGTTGAAAGGAGCACAAAATCTGAAATAAGCAAAAAGAGGCTGAAAAAAGCTGAACTGGAACAAAAGCTGAAATGAGCAGTAAAAGGGTTTGAAGGATGTGGCGAGGCTCCATTCATCTTTAATGAGAAAAACATGGCCGACAAATCTAGTTGCACAACACCAAAAGTCAGAGCAGGAATGTCTGGAGGCATCATCTTTGGCAATCTGGAGGCTGGAGGGTCATCAACAAACTCTGGACTGGGATTATTTTAAAAAACTTATTGAACATACCAACCCCCCTCCCCCACCCCCCAAAATAAAAATTTAGTCGATTTATTAAACAAAACTAAATGTGGAGTATATTTATTTATTTCCTTAAAGAGTTAAAGATTTAAAGAAGTAATTTAAATACTTTTTTCAGGCTGACAAAGCTCTAAAAGTCTGAGAGTAGTTGAGAAGAAAAGACGAACAAAACAAAATTTTTAAGCAGTTATGTGAGGTGATTGATTTTCGCTTATTGTCATAAAGTTAAAGAAACATCCAAGGGTTTAATGAGCTGACTAAAGTGAACACGAAGAAAAGATGTCCAGCGATTACTTTCCGGTAATTTCATCAAAATGTGTCTATTGGTTCTTGAGATATTTTGCTAACACACACAATTACAGAGGAGCAGACTGTAAAAACAGATTGTCCACCTCTCGTAGTGGCCGATGATAAAAATGGTCTCAGTCACCTAATAGTGGTGATTGTAGATTTATGTATTTTCAAAGTAAAACTCCTCAGCTAAATGAGCTCCTAAGCGTAAAAAAATAAAAATTAAAATAACATGACCAGGATATAAAATGCGAGGAGCTGCTTGCGAGGATTTGTTTTCCACATGAGAATCATTAAAACTAGAGTTGGCCATAGATGGTGGTCATTAATGTCTGACTCAATTCATGTGAAGGGTGCTGGCTGAAGTTTAGCTCTGGTCCAGAGAGGTTCTTCTCCAACAAACTGGGAAAACAATTTCTCGTTGTTTTTACTTCTAAAACAGATAAATGCTTTTCCACAAACCGTTGCCATAAAGATGAAGTCTGTAGTTTCATGTTACACGGACATGGTTTTCAACTTATCTCTGACCAACAGCTCAGAACCATCAAACATTATGGTACAATACAGTATCTTACGTAAAAATATTTGAATAATTCAAAACTTATTTTAACAACACTTTTCTTAAGAAATGATTCAGTGGGAGGGTATAAAACACACCAAATAAAAATGTAAATGATGTCTGAGACAGCTGTACAAAAGAGAAAAGACTGGTTAAAAATTGGAAAGTATACACTAAATCCTGGACCTCCAGTGAGATGAACGACAATATGTCTGCAGTGAAAACGTGTCCCACAAAAACCAACACCAGCATTTTCAACATCTTTTAGAAATACCAATAAGTTAGAAAATCTTTATGGACTTGTAAGCTTTTTCAAGTTTCAAGGTTAAAGTTTCTTTATTTTCATTCACATCACATGTGCTGCTTGAGGTGGAACAAAATGGTGTACTCAAGGTCCCAGTAACACCCAAAAATAGCAAAAATATAAAGTAGAAAAAGAAAAAGTATACAAGGATCTAAAATACTTCCTCTTTCCTTCAAAAACATTTTACTCTGAAATCTACTTCATCCTACTTGCTCTATTGTTGTCTTTTTTTAAGCTAACTTTTGCAATTAGCTAGTTTTGCTACACTTAGCTTTCAGCTACAGTTTTGCTGCTTTAATACTTTTTTTGTTGCTTGTTTTACTGTTTGAGAAATTAATGCAGCACTTTTAAGAAATCATAATTTATATTTTGTCTTGTCTCCTTTCTCATGTTCGGATTTTTAAAGTGGGGTTCTATGGAATATTTGTGAACAATACTATCTCACCTGTTGTAGATAGCTCTTCCATGCCATCTCCATATGGGGATGGGGTAGAGGCAGGGCAGCCAACTGGGGACCAGAAAGCCCTGGTTCAACTCCCAGTCACTCTCACATGCTGTGGTGTCTCTGAGCAAGACACCTAATCCCTAATTGCTCTCCGAGCAGCCTACATAGCTGCCCACTGTTCCACCTGGGTGTACCTCATGTATGATGGGTTAAATGCAGAGAAACAATTTTACCATTGTATGGGAACATACGATGACAATCTCAGACTTCACCTCGTTGAACTCACTCAATGTGGATAAATAAAACTAAATTGAACTGAACTGAAAATCAGGTCTCTCTTGTAAATTTGTCCTCGAGGCTCAATGAGACTAAACTGTTTAAATAAAGGTTGAACTGAATTAAAAATTCTGATAAGCTAATACAGTATATAGTCCATGCGATTTTAATGAGACAATTTGTCAAAGTTTTCAGAGTCCACCCTACAAAGAATCACGGGGTTTGTTGTTTCCGGTAGATTAACCTGAACACAAAGAGATCAAAACAGCATTTATTCAATAAAACAATATTTTTTGGATATTTCAATAAATACAAAAATCTGGAACGCTTGTCAAGTAGCTTTACAACCATCATCTTGGTTGGATCTGGTTTTTTTAAAGTTGTTCCTTTTCATTTCTTGCCTTAAATCACATGTATTTTTGAGTTCAGTGATGAGCAATGAAACCAACCATCCATCCTCTTCCGCTTATCCGGGGTCGGGTTGCGGGGGTAGCAGCCTAAGTAGGGAGGCTCAGACTTCCCTCTCCCCAGCCACTTGTGCCAGCTCCTCCGGGGGAATCCCAAGGCGTTCCCAGGCCAGCCGAGTAACATAATCCCTCCAGCGTGTCCTGGGTCTTCCTCTGGGTCTCCTCCTGGTGGGACGTGCCCGGAACACCTCACCAGGGAGGCATCCAGGAGGCATCTTAACCAGATGCCCGAGCCACCTCAACTGGCTCCTCTCGATGTGGAGAAGCATCGGCTCTACTCTGAGTCCCTCCCAGATGACCGAGCTTCTCACCCTATCTCTAAGGGAGAGTCCAGACACCCTGCGGA
>JARVGQ010001461.1:24410754-24423921 GCA_031762355.1 Hypsolebias martinsi | reverse complement strand
GAGTGCAGCGGCTGAATGAACATCCATTTGGGCTGATGGATCGCTGGCAGTAGTCCATCTGAAGCTTAACTGAACTTTTTACCTCTTTGAACCAGCCGTTCAGTGCGCATGCAGCAGGTGTTGCATGGCAAGCCATGTTTGTTGTATATATTGGATCATCAGCAGTGCGCATCCCTGACGCAATAAAAAGCCCAACACTGACCCAGCCTACACATTAAGCACATTATTATGGTCCGGCCCAGTCCAAATCCGGGTCAGGTTTCGGTTAATGAAATGACAGGGGGAAAAGAAAAAGAAAAAAGAAATTACAGCTCTGACCTGGAAACATTCGGAGGGACACCTGGCACAGGTCACTGGGACACCTGTGACAGGTCGCAGGTACACCTGGGACAGGTCGCAGGTACACCTGGGACAGGTCACAGGGACACCTGGGACAGTTCACAGGGATAGATGGAGCAGGTCATGGTGACACCTGGTACAGGTCACACGTACATCTGAGACAAGTTGAAGGTATGCCAGGGACATGTAGCAAGGACACCTGGAACTTGTTGCAGGGACACCTGGTACAGGTCACAGGTACACCTGTGACAGGTCACAAGTACAACTGGCACAGGTCACAGGGACACCTGGGACAGGTCACAGGGATACATGGAGTAGGTCATGGTGACACCAGGTACAGGTCACACGTACACCTGAGACAAGTTGAAGGTATGCCTGGGGCACGTCGCAAGGACACCTGGGACATGTTGCAGGGACACCTGGGACAGGGCACAGGTACGCCTGGGACAGGTCGCAGGTACACCTGGGACAGGTCACAGTTACACCTGGGACATGTCACAGGAATACCTGGGACAGGTCGTGGGAAAACCTGGGACATGTCACAGGGACACCTGGGACAGGTCACAGGGACACCTGGAACAGGTCACAGGTACACCTGGGATATGTCACAGGAATACCTGGGACAGGTCGTGGGAATACCTGGGACATGTTGCAGGGACAACTGGGACAGGTCACAGGGATACCTGGGACATGTTGCAGGGACAACTGGTACAGATCACAAGTACACCTGGGGCAAGTCGTAGGTACACCTGGGACATTCAATTCCATTCAGTTTATTTATATTGCGCCAAGTCACAATAGAAGTCATCCCAGGGCACTGAACAGAAATATTCATATATAAAATAAGTTAACATTATCTGAGGAGCAGACTGCTTTGAGATTAACTCCATAGCAGAACTCTCATCTTGAGCAAGCAGGAAGGTGACAGTGGAAAGAAAAAACTCTCTCTTGAGAAAGAAACCTTTAGTAGAACCAGGCTCAGGACAAGCGGCCACCTGCTTTGACCGGCTGGGTTTGGTAGGAACAGACACACAATGACAGGCCAAGAGTCACGTTAAGATAGAAATAATATCAAATGAAAACTATTCAATTTTAACAATTCATTTAAGGAAATTAGGTCAATTTGTCCTGCAGTAGTCTAAGCTTATAGCAGCATAAGAAGCCAACCCTTACGCGATTTATCAAAAAGGAAAGACTTGAGCCCAGTCTTAAAACTGGACCATGTGTCAGCCTCACGGACAGAAAAAAAAAGTATCACATGTACTACCGTGCAGAGTAACACGTACGGTATATAAATACCTCTCCTCAGTATCAGAACTGTGCTGCTTTGCTTCAATCCACAAACATGTCTGTGTGTTGGCTCTGGTGAGTTTTTTTTTTTTTTTCAAGCTCTGTGGTTACAGTAAATGCTGTCAGTAAATTCTCGCAGGTGTTTCGGCTCATTAAAGTGTTTAAACATCCCAGATTTCATCATGGCTTTGTTCGTGTGCGTAAAGCAGCGGGTCGTCGCCAGATTTGCGTGCGTTGAATGTGCAGGAGTGACTCACGAGGTGACAAACACCGTTTTAATGTGCATTAACAACAGAGCTCACCTGTTCCAAGAAGTGACTCATGCACAACCTTCTCTGTAAACCTGGTCTTCAGTAGGACTTCCCTGATCTGGTGTGTGTCAGCTTGGAGTCAGTCAGTCCCATTCAAGATGGCCGCCGCAGCTATGCAACCATAGCAAACACAATGACTACAACCCAGTCAACTGTACAGATGTTGTGTTGGTAGTTGATAGTCATCCCTAACGGGTGCAACAAGGACAAACTGACTGAGGAAGGTGAGGTTATAAAACATCATACTGAAGTCAACCCTGTTTGTTTGTTAGCGAAATATTTCATGAATTATTTGGATGGATTTTAATAAAAATGTCAGATAATAATTTATTTTATTTTATTTTTTTATTCATTCATTTCATTTAATTTCCAATAAAAACACAAATACAATTTAAAAAAATTTAAAAAACAAATATAAAATGAAAGGAAGCAGAAGAAGAAAATTTCTTATCATATCTGCTCCCTTTTAAACAAAATCAATTCAAACTATCAGTTTAAACATAATCATTCTTAGTTAATAAAGCAAAATACAGTACATAACTCATCAAAATTTCATTTGGGACACGTATACAAGTGATACAATTTTGGACGTAACACAATTCAAGATGGCCTCCACAGCCAACTGACCTCAGAAAACACAACGACGGCTAAAAGTCAGCAAATGTTGCAGCCGCTGGGCTGAAGCTGGTCGTGGTAGTAGCTGAGAGTCAACCCCAGCACACACTCCCAAGCATACGTTGCACAGGATCTTTGCCTAAAACTTCACTTTCAACCACTGATGTCAATCTTGTCTGTTAGCAAAATATCTCTTGGAACACTGGATCCATTTGCACGACACTTTCACAAAATAATCATTAGACATTCAGCTACAACTGATTAACGTTTGAGGTCACCACTGTACAAGATGGCTGCCGCAGCTACTGCAAATTTGTCAATACAAAAATAGTTATAACATAGTCAATTTTACTGATTTTGAGCTCAACTTTTGTGTGGTAGTAGCAGAGAGTCGTCCCCAACACATACTTTGGTGCAGTTCACACATCTTTTAACGTGCGGCTGTGGTGGGCATCATGAAAGTTGGCGGGCGATAGGCATTTCTTCAAGGAGATCTGAGCCATTTGTTTTGCGTGTGACCCCTTCAGACTGTTCTGTTAACCTGAACTGTCAGTGTCGCCTCCTCTGAACTAATGCTTTGTTTGCAGCACAGCTCAAACACAGATCTGCTCTGTTGGTGACTCCTGCAGTGGACAGGAGGACAAAAGAGACAGAGACTGAATGAGCATCAATCCTCACAAAGGAGAGCACCTTGGAACGGGAGGAACACCCCCACCCCACACACACACACACACACTTCTCTTTCAGCCCGCACACCTTTGCGGGAAGGCCTTTCTCGCAGCCCGCCTTAGGAAAACATCCGTGCCCCCACACGAAGCTGAGCCGTGTGTTTCCTCCTGTCTTTAATCTTTGTGAAAAGAGCTTTTAACAAGGCCAGGGAGGATGAGTGGATCTCAGAGAAGAACAAAAGGCGGGGAGGAACTCTGAGGGGAGGCAGCCTCTGTGATTTATCACCTGTGGGCCTCAAGCGCTCGCCTGCCCCACGCCCTGGGCTTTTTGTGAGTTTTAGTGCATGTGCGTGTGTGTGCACTTGAATGAACACAGGAAGAAGAGAAAAGACATTCATTAAGTCAGTGTTTGAATCCCCTTCTGGCCCCTGTCATCCACGACACAAAGATTTTGACATGTTTATCGAGATGTTTTTGAACCAAGAAAATGGAATTAGTTCAAAACAAAAAAGTGTCAAGTTTTTTTTTTAATTCTCGTCCAAACTGTTGCATAAATGTGCACTTTAAAAGAGAGAAGAAGAAAAAAAACAAACAATGTAAACTAGTCATTCAAACTACAGTACTGTAGTTTATTTCTTGAAAAACGCATTCATCAAGTTTTGTTGCCTTTGTCTGCCACCTAGAGGCTCAGTGTTGCTCTCACAGACAAAGTTTTTTAAACAGCTGATGTGTTCAAACTTTTCCCTTTACATCTTTTTCTCTGCACTGGATTGTTGGTTGTCTTCATTATGAGTCTTTCAAAGTCAGTTTTAATTAGTGATACGTTTTTATTTTTTTCTAAATTATTATTTGTATCTGCACTTTTATGATTGTCTATTTTTGTTGTTGTTATCCACTGTTGTCATCACTCTTTGTTAAAGAAATCAGGTCTCTCTTGTAAATGAGTCCACGAGGCTCAGTAGGATTAACCTGTATAAATAAAGGCCAAATACCAGCCTGAAGAACTTGTACTGTACTCATAAAAAGCACACCAATAACTGTACTTCGAACCGATGCCACTTTTGTGCTTGGTGATGTATTTTCGTCTTCTACTTTGCAAGTAACTGATGACAAATAATAATGATCATAATGTCCAGTTTAGAAATACTATTTAAATTTTCTTTAATAAAAATGCTGCATTTCTGGTTTCTATTTGCCGGGTTACGCGAGTATCGGAAAGGTCATAATCGATATTTAAAAGTAGCTTTTGTTACGTTCTTTCAAGTTATGAAATAATAATATGGCTTTCAGATAAACTTATAGGTAAAATAAATGTAACATTATAGTTTTATATTAAGTAAAACGTTTTTTATATATATTTTCAACGTACAGAATTTGTATGGATCACACTACCTCTGCTAAAATTACACTAACTTTGAACACAGCACGACGCAGCACGCTGATGACGTAGACACGCAACTGCCGTGTTTGGTAGTGGTCGGATCAAGGAAACCTCTAGCGTCGTAGATAAACACCCTGGAGAGGTGTGAACCCGGCGAGCACGCAGTCCCCCCCAAAAGAACCGTGAAAGGTCCCTCACGCCGCGCTGGCCGACATGTCTGAGACATACGGTATGTTTGTGGGGGGGTTAACCTTCACAGAGACCGTTTTTACCGCCCTGCGGGCTGACGCTGACAGTAGCAGCGATGCTAGTTAGCTTAATCCACCCGACAGGTCTGTGGCTTTAACCGGGGATATTTATCTTTTAGCCGACTTTTACCTCCGATATATCCTCACTTTGAAAGTACTGTGGGTGTTATTAAGGGGCTCGGTTTGTGTTGACACCAGCGGTTTAAATCCCCCCTTTAACCCGGTGTGTGTTACAAACAGATGGCGAGACATTTCAGGGGGGAAGTTGGCCAAAACTTTAGAAGAGATGCAAAAACGACAGGTCGATGCATAGAGGTGGGGCTTGGGTGGCCAGAGCTTGTTGAATTTCACGCCCTTTGCAACCTGAAGTAACCCAGCAAGTAGAAATACATTTTAATGTGGGGTGGCTTTAAAGCACCAGGCCCAGCAGGAAGTTGGATTCTTGTGGTTTTTATTGCCCCATTTCACCTGTGGGGCCTCAGCTGCTACATTTTTACATCTTTTCCAACCCTGGTTAAATCAAGGTCACTAAATAAACAACTGAAATAACCAGTTTAACTCCCACTTTTATAACTGTGACAATGAAATATTAATTTATCCTCTTGAACCTTGATATGAAATGGTGGTGTGGTAGCAGTGTTGACCGATGAAGAGCAGAGCAGTGTCACACATTCGAGAAGTTTTGTTTTAACTATTTCAGCCAGGAAAACAAAAGTATAATTTGTTGCTGTTGTCATCATTCTTAGTTTGTAGCCAAGTCTCTCTTGTAAATGAGTCCTCGAGGCTCAATGAGATTAACCTGCCTAACTAAATAAAGGTTGAATGAATCATGGTAGCTGGATGTTAGACGTGCAGCTGACAGGAAAAAGACGAAGAGGCGATATGTGGAAGCAGTTCGAGACGACGTGGAGGCAGTTGGACGGAGGACAGCGAGACAGAGGATGACTCGCTGAAAGAAGTTCAAGAAGAAACTATCTTAGATCTTTGTGGAAAGTTTTAGATTAGAAAAGTGTTACTTTCCAGGTTGTAAAAAGTATTGTAGCATAGTTTTCTTGATGTTAGAGCAAACTGATGCAGCCATATTGGGTTTCCAATATTAAAATCATGTTTTGAAAATCTTATTTATCTGTACAATGGATGCAGACAAAAGTGTTTTGTAGGGACAGTTTTGTTTGCAAACAGAAGCTTTAATTTTCAAGCATGTGCATCGTGCTGGTTGTTGCAGTCAACAATGGACAAGCTGCTAATAAACAGAGCTGATCTAATATTGGATGACTTTGAGTTATCAGATTATGTTAAATTTAGGTTCAAGGCAAGGGAGCAGGATGTGATGAAGCTGCTTTATAATTTCGGCCAAGTTGCAGTAGTCTTGTGGATGGAAGGCCCAACACTCTTAACAAACATTGGGAGGATCTGATTGAAGCTCCGGGTCGTTTACTAGAGAGTAGCTGAAGTTGTACAGGTCATGAGGTTTCTATAGATGATAACAGATTCAACCATCCAACCACAATGCAGGATTGCTCCACTGTTGTTTAATTTTGTGAAGAAGCGAGTGATGGTGTATAAAACAAACGGTGCATATTGTCTCTGCCCATCAGCAAAGGTTTGAATCACACTACAGTATTTGAGTTCTTTGAGATGTTTGATTCAAGAATCTTCCCCCTTTTTTTTACTGTTTCTCCCTCTGTCTTTGTTCCGAGTTATAATAGGACCTGTTTGTGAGCGTTGGCAGGATTTGTCGCCGTTTTTGATGGGACAGAACGTGCAGCCACACAATAGTTGTCCATACCACTCAGACTCTCACCATCTGTTTTGTCTTGGATTCTGTCTCCTAATTTTTGTTCGTATGAAACTTTATCCATGTGGGCTGTGTATATGGAAAAGTGCCAGCACTAATGGTGGCTGTAAGAGCCTTGTATTGATTTTTTGTCTCGGTCTCCTACATCGTCTCCTCTAGAGGGTCCATGGTGGGATCAGCTAAAGCATTATGCAGATAACAAGTACACATTAAATGGTTGCAGATGGTACATATTTAATTTATTTGACATTTGTCTTTTTGACACATCTTTTTTATTTTGTAAAACTACATAATTTGGCCACATTATAGTGTATATATAGCTATTTTATTATTGTTTTTGAAAGCGCATTCAAACTAAAGTCTTTATCGACTACATCAGCCTATTTTTGGTCATTCTGCATTGTTTCCTGCAGGTAACACGTTATCAAATACTAGTTTGTCATTTCATTATGGGTACTTGTTGCAATGACATAAAGACAGGTTAAAAACAACTTCATAAAGTGAGAAACAGTATTTTTCTCATGTTGATGATTATTGTCTCCTTAAATTAAAAAGTTGGAAGCAAAACTTGCGACTGGATGCCATCTGTAACAGCCTCAGTTTGTTTATCTACAGAAACAGCCGAAGTGACTGAAAACAGGTCAACAAACGGGGTATCAATGGAGGAGCTGTTTGAGATCACAAAGTCCTGCAATTTTAATGTCGTTGTGCATATTTATACTCAGATTTGTTGAGCAAAGTCTCCAGATAAAAATATATGTTTGAATAAAAGGCTAAACTTAGCAGTCTAGCAGAAGTTTTACTAACGCTGCACGTGTTTATAAACAGCGCTCCACCGCCCTGCTTGAACCACAGTATTATTTTTAACAGTTGTCTATCTTGTTAGTCCTCTTTCCTTTCTGTAGATTCACTCTATATTTCTATAGATGTATATATCACTATACTGTATTTCTGCCTGAGTATCTTCTCCCCGACTCAATACTTGTTCGACCGCCAACTAGAAGTATTTTTGCCGTAATTAAGATTTGTGTAAAAATGAGTCCATAAAGTCATCGTCTATCAATCCCAGTAAATGAAGCAATATATAATCTTCCTGATCTGCTTTTAAATTAAGGTTTTCTAACAGGTAATTGTTTTAATTTCCTTTGTAACTGACCATTTTTCTCTGCTGGCTGCCATAACGACAGGAAATCCCTTTGTATAATGCTGTGACACGAGAGGATTCCCCCCTTTGAATTTACAGCTGAAACTCCAGATGACATCGCTCCTGAATAATTGAGTTTTCAAACCAGCACACTCGTAAACAAAACCAGTTTGTTTCCAGGTGACAGATTGTCAAATGTGAACAAACTACAAATCATTTTGAAGTTTTTGAGACCAAGAATTTGAAAATAATAATTCAGTAAAGGAAAAAAAAATCCTCATTGTGACTCATTTTTTCAACATGAGTCACATGCTTGTTTACCTTCAGGTTACAACCAGCTTAATGTAGGTCAGTCGTGTAACTCAAGCGCTCATCTGGTTTTTGACAGATTCATTGGAGTGCTTTGTTTACATTCAGTGCGGACCTGCATTTCAGAATTGCATATGTGGGAAAACTGGAGTAAACACCCTCTTTTAAATGAGAACTGGTTCTCAAACATATAAGTTGGTAAAACAAAAGTCAAATAAAAATAAAATATAAACCATTTGATGCAGTCCAGGATAATCTTTATTATATTTTACAATATGCAATGAGCACCTTCAATATCTACATTTAAATAGTTGCAAAGTCTTAAAAAGAAACGCATCACAGCACTGATTTCTTGTTTTTGTGTCATTAGGTTTAAAGAGATCAGATGGGCCTCCGTGGGTGGATCTGGTCCGGACCGTGTTCAGTGATTGTAGATAACGGTGTTATTTCGTTAACGTTGCTGTGTGCAGAGATTACAGCAGCCTCACAAAGTGCAGAGCTACGTTCCACTTTCATCACATACATGTATCGACAGCCAGTGGTTGTTTACAGATCTATCAGGGAAAACGTCTGGAAAGGGTTCTTTGAGGCAAGCTTTAAAAATGGAGACATCAGCCTGTTGGTTCAGAGATGTGCAGCTGACTGCAGCCACAGAAGAAAACTTTGATTTGATTCACTTCTGCCAATAAGCTCTGGTGAATTTGACCTGCGAGCTCGTGTTGCTGAAGGAAACGCCCGGCTCAGCTCAGAGAAGGATGCATAATAAACTCAGCCGGTGGCGGCGGCAGTTCCGTGAGCACCGGCGATGTAATAAGTTTAAATGTCAGATAGGAGCTGAATACTGACGGGATGTACCCCCCCCAGTTCGTAATATCAACAGGCGCTCCCAATCATTTTCTCATTCAGCTCTTCTTATCTGCTAAGCCTGGGCTGGAGCTTACAGCACAACTATCTGTCTTCAATTTCCTTCTGAAGCCAGCTCTCAGGGAAGAGGATGTAATTACTGTACATTCATAATTTGCGTGCATAGTCAGAGTCATGTCAAGAATTTAATTTTTTAAACATTTTTTTCCCCTCTATTTTATAACTGTCCCCCATCATGGAGCAAAAAGGGGGAATTGGAAATACCGGTTCCTTCAGTTCGTTTGTGAATGTTGTGAGCATGATTGTTAGAAAAATATGGAAGTTACCGACTTCCACTTTGGTGTAAGGCTGCATCCGGGCATGAGTGATAGTGGTCATCATGCCATGCATGATGACCACTATCACTGCTAAACTGGCTACCCCTATCCTTTGAGGTAACTGTACTTTCTAGCTATGATTTTGCTTAAAAGAATAGTTTCCTCAAACAATTGGGATGGTCCTAGGAGTGGCCATAGATTAATCTGGCCACCACTGGCCACCCTCTGGCTCCGCCATTCACCTAACGGTGGATAAAATTGTTCTCTCCACTCGCCAGCATTCCTCACTCTGCACTGTCTTGGACAGTCAACAACAACAACAACAAAAAAACAACCTATTCTGTTTTTCCAGAATAAGCCTGCCCAAGAGATTGTCTCTTGTAAATCAATGATTCGATGCACACTGAGGCTGCGTGGAGCGCTTTACACCTCATCCCAGATCATGAGTCAGCTGGGTGGTTCTCTTTTACAACAAAAAAAAAAACATGTTCAACCACCTGCTTTTGATCAGTTCTTTTACCTTATAGGTACAGTACTTTGCTGAAAAGTACAAAACAAAGTATAAAATATAGGTACAGTACTTTGCTGAAAAGTACAAAACAAAGTATAAAATAAGTTTCTGTTGGATAAAATAAACATCCTTTCATCATCTACTTAAATAAGGGTGCTCACACACGACAACAGGAGAAGATTTCAGACAGATGTTGGATCCATCCCACATCCTGTTTGTGCAATAGGAGCTCCTGCCTTCCAGTAGAAGGTTAGAATTCCCCCAAACTAAACCGAACCATTTAAAATATTATTTTGTGCCCACTTCCATCAAAAATTTGAATCAAATTTTTAAATAGATAATATGTTGAGGTCTGGAAGGTGTGCAAGAACTTTGATGTTCTCTGTTGTTTTTTTTTAAGCTGTTGTGTAGTCTTCATTTTTAGCTGTTTATATGAATTGTTTGAGTATTTACTATCTGTTTGGGCAGCTGCTACCATGCTATACCATGTCCATGACAAATTTCCCTTAGGGGACAATCAAGTACAGTATATTCTATTCTATTATATTCTATTATCCAACCCAGTTCACTTGCAAGGGTAGATAGTCACGAGGAAGCTTTTACAGGTGTGCAAAAATGACATGCTTTGAGCCTGGTCAGTGAGGCAGGAAATGCGTTAATACACGGTTATCAGACAGAGGTGAGGTCAAGAAGACAAAGTTGACTTTCCAGCTTACAGACTCAGAGAAGGCCTTTGAGTTTATATGGTGCACCTGCAGGCTTCTCTCTGAGGAGACAAAACAACTTGCACACATTTAACATTAGTTACTGATAAACATCATAACCTTTTACCTAAATTCTGTTTCCTTTGCTCCTGTGGTTTGTCACATAAATTCTAAAATAAGGGTAAGCACTCACTCAGATGAATCCGTCCAAACGTAGAAGCTTGAATCACACGATTGGCCCACATTAGGCTGGCTGTAGTCAGTGTAGGTGAACAAATGTGGCGGATTCGGACAATTAAAATAAGATGACGTTTAGGTGGAAGTATATGAGTGAACCTGCTGCTGCTGAACACAAAATCTGAGAAACAAAATTAAGAATAAATATCTGGGATCAAGCAGAACGGAGGAGTGCCACAATAACTGTAGTCAACATTCAAACGCATGCATGTTTTACAAAACGTCCTAAACTTTAAAGTTAGGATGAAACTGAACTGAACTTTAAATCTGCAAACTTTGCATGAAAAATCTTAGCATAGACACGTACCGAAACATCAAAATGATAGGCCTGTTGACCTGTTTCCAGCTGGTTGCTGGCAACTGGTCACAATTTGTGTGTTAACCGTTTAGTAAGCTAATCTGAGCTGGGTGAAAGTAGTGGCTTTAATAGGATTAGGAGTTTATCTGAGGATGGAGCACTGAGTTTCTCTCTTCTCTCCTGCTTTCAGACTTCCTCTTCAAGTTCCTGGTGATCGGCAGCGCCGGGGCGGGAAAATCCTGCCTCCTCCACCAGTTCATCGAGAACAAGTGTAAGTCCTGACATCACCTTGAGCGTGTTAATTCACAGACGTGTGCACGGCTGTTCGTGCCACGCGCAGGAAGCCATTTATCTCAGTCTGCTGCAAGGACGCACAAGTTCCCCGGGAGGGAAGTTAATCACTGAGTGAAATCATAATAACAATGAAGTGCACACCAGTTTCTACCAGTCTAAGCAGGGAATTATTGCGTCGGTTCACTATTACGTACAACACCTCTGTTCTTGGGCTCAGCTCTTACTTTTCTTGAAGGACTTGTTAAAACAAAATGAAGTTAAACGGGTCCCAGTGGTGCAGCTCTCCATGCCCACGGCTGGTTTAATGAGTTAAAACCTGGGCGACGTGATGACGAACCAGAGCCAAGAGTAAAAAATGTCTCCGACTGGGGACGATGTAGCGAGGTTCAACATAGTCCATAAAGCTTCGGAATCCAACATCAATGACAAAAAAAAAAAAAAAAAACTTCCACACTGTCGACATTTTGACTTCTTTCCCTCCGCTGTGATCAGATCAGGTAGTGTGCATGACATCATCACATTGTAGTGGCGCTGCGGACATCCTTGTCACTGGGTTGTCATGCAAAAACAGCATCTTTTCTATGGGTGAGTTATTTTGATGGAATGGCCAATGTCTGATATTGAACTGTAACGCTAATATCGGCCGATACCGATACCATGCTAATAATATCATGCATCCCTAGTTATAATGTTATGAAACTTGTCAAAGGCATGCTGGTGTTGAATTGCCGGTGACAAATATCCTGCAGATACAAAAATAGTGGAAGGAAAACATCTTAATATTTAAGAAACATGGCATAATATACAGGATTTTACCAATTTTGTCCCACAACTGGCAGCCTAAGTGAAACAGGAAGTGACATTAAAGGGGAACTCCCTGGTTTTTGAAACACTTGAAACCATTTTATTTGAACTCTGACTCAAAACAATGTAAAGAAACATTGACATCACTTCCTGTTACTGTTCATGCTAATATCTCAACTGTTCATCACAGCAGCATGACCTTTATTTCCTTATGTTCTCTTTCCAAAAATGTATTTAGATTCATTGCAAAAATTTCATGTCACACGCCCTTTAAGGAGGACTGGTTTGGTCCCAGTAGAGACCATTAATATCACCGGAACTTTTATATGTTCTTTGTGTCTTTTGAACAAACACACAGTTTAAATCAGGTAGTGGGAGTGTCATGGCAGCGCACACCACATGAACAAAGCACAATTGTTTCACTGCAAAGGCTTTGCTGGAGTTAATGTTCCTGTAGCGTTTAGGTTTTTCCTTTGTGTGCAGTTAAGCAGGACTCCAACCACACCATTGGAGTGGAGTTCGGCTCCAGGGTGGTCAACGTCGGTGGGAAGACGGTCAAACTGCAGATCTGGGACACTGCAGGACAGGAGCGCTTCCGGTAATCGCACTTGACATTTCCTGCCAGGGTTTTTATTTTTTCCACTTTGTATGTATATATATATATTACTAAATAAAATAAATTGGTGACATCTGGATAGCTCTGAGAATTTCTCCTGGTCCAGTGAAAGTATGTGGTTAGTTTAGTTTTTGTGTCGCCTTCCTGTCAGTTTCCTCTCCTCAGATTGTTTAGTGAAAAACATTTAAATCAAATATTCTTTTCCCAGTTCTGTAACACGGAGCTACTACAGAGGAGCAGCCGGAGCGCTTCTCGTCTATGACATTACGAGGTAAGTGATGTTTTCACCTCTGCAGAAGAAGAGTTTCATTTGTTACAAAGTAGCATAAAACAACAAAATCACAATTAAAGCCGCAAGCGGCGTTGAGGCCCTCGCAGCAAAGCGCCGCTCCGGCCTTATTGCGGCGACCGCGGGAGCT
>JARVGQ010001461.1:24396548-24409036 GCA_031762355.1 Hypsolebias martinsi | reverse complement strand
ACATTGATGTGAAGGTTATTCTCTTTGCACCAGCTCTCCAGGTGTTCCACCTCCTGCCTGTAGCTGGACTCATTGTTTGTGATGCATCCCACCACAGCTGTATCATCTGCAAACTTTACAATGTGACAGCCTGGATGGGTAGGAGTGCAGTTACATGTGAGCAGATTGAACAGGAGGGGGCTCAACACACATCCCTGAGGAGGAAATAGTTGAGCGTCATCCCCAACGCACACTTCGAGCTCTACACATTGAGCAATACCTTTGCTTAAACCTTTGGCATCAATTGTTGGTCGCCACCTGTTTGTCTGTTAGCAAAATATCTCATGAACTACTGGTGGATTTTGATGGAAGTTTCAAGTAACTTTTGGAATCAGTCCCGTTCAGGATTTGCGACACAGTCGACCTTAGCCAGCACAAAAATGGCTACAACTGAGATCATTCTACAAATAGTGCTAACAGGTCAGCTGGTGTTTTAGGGCCTTGACCTGCTCAGTGTCTTGTCACCAAGTGTTAGAGTTGCCAAATTTACTCCTGAAGCTGTGTTTGTTTTGTAAAAATAAAAATCTGTTTGTTCTCCAGGCCATCATTAAACTGCTGTGTTTCTTTAACAGTCGAGAGACGTACAACGCCCTGACGAACTGGCTGACAGACGCACGGACGCTAGCCAGCCCCAACATCGTTATTATTCTGTGCGGCAACAAGAAAGACCTGGATGCAGACAGAGAGGTGACCTTCCTGGAGGCCTCACGCTTCGCTCAGGAGAACGGTAAGCGACGCTCGGTCCGTGTTACCTCGCACCTCACGTCTGCGTCTCATTTTCTGTAAATACACCTTTTCGATGCTCGTCCCCACCCGGTGACTTCTGCTTCCTGATCCCCACGCAGATCTAATGTTTCTAGAGACGAGCGCTCTGACGGGCGAGAACGTCGAAGAGGGATTCTTGAAATGCGCTCGCATCATCCTCAACAAGATCGAGTCAGGTACTTTTAACGTTCTGCACCGTTCGTCCATTTTAACGCTGGGTTTTCATTCATCAACGACGCTTCTGGTTCTGGTCCACTCTGAAGGAGAGCTGGACCCGGAGAGGATGGGCTCGGGGATTCAGTACGGAGACGCGTCGCTGAGGCAGCTGCGGCAGCCCAGAGGCACGGCGACACAGCACAAGCAGCAGTGTAACTGCTAGGGTTCAGGTGCCATCCTCACCTGAACCCACGGGCCCACGCTGACGGGACGCCCCCTACAGGTCAGTGACAGGACAACACATCAAGACTGGAACCAGAACCTGGACTTTGTAAGGCTGTGACGGAAATCATGTCTGTTTTTTATATGCAGCTCAGCTCCAGGTGTTCTTCAGGGTGTGTGTGTGAGAGAGAGTGCGTGTGATTGCACCTCATACCTTAGATCACCTGGATGAGCAGAGGTGGACTCAAACCGCCGACCACGACTACGGATACCCATCTCCACCTGGGCAGCTCTGTTCTGCTTCTGATCCAGACAGGGAAACTCCTCAGCAGGAACACATCCGGATCCTGAAGAAGAGACCTCCTCCTCCTTATCTTCATCATTAGACGAGGAGAAGCCGTGGGTTGTTTGTAGTTTGTTTTTGTCTCTCACTTTGCTTTTAGCAAGTCCAAAACGCTGTTGTCATTTGCACATTGTTAAACGTCGTCAGTGTTTTCGTTATTCAGCCTCTCCCGGAGCGACTTGGTACCACCGGTAGTTTTTGTTCAGTTCGATCTGCAATTGGTTTGTGACAAACGATACAAACACGTAATCTGGATTTTTTTTTTTAACCTTGCTCTAATTCGGCTTTACGTTGATTCCATAGAACCAGACTTAACATCCATAGAATTACCATCTATTTCTATGGTTGTTGCTGAGCTACTCTTCTTAACTGATGATTGAAGCTAATCAGTGGATTCAGGTGGAAACTTGTCAAGTCGTGTCGTCACTGAGTCTTACACTGAGAATGTTTTTATTTAATTTTCATTACAAATGCACATTTATAACGTAGATTAGCGACTTTTTTGTCCATTTATAGAATTACTTCCAGATTGTGACTGAACTGTTGAAGGGAACAGTTCGGTGTGAACCACAGGGAGGAGTCTGTGGGTCACTGCAGAAGCACAAAGAAGAGAAAATGTCCCGATGTCTTATCAGAGTCTCAGTGTTGAAATCATCGCTCGGTGAAATTACAAAAGCTTTAGAGTTTATATTCGCAAACTGCAGCTGGATTTGCCTCAAGTGTTTGAAAACTTTAAGGAAGTTGGGATATTTCATTCCTCCAAAAAAGAAAAACGACTTTCAATTCAAGGATTCAAGGATCTTTATGTGTTATTCATTGACATTGTTTTTGGTGTTGCTGGAGAAAAATGAAGCTCCGCATCGTCACCGTTCAACTGTCTCACTTGTCGTTGAGTCGTGGGTCGCCGCCTCTGCCTGAACTGACGACTACAACTCACACTGACCAGAGAGGAAAACAAACTTGTTTATGTCCACAAATCTCGATCAAACCCTCAGCCGCGTTAAAGTCGAGAGCAAAACGCTCCCATCAGATGAGTCAGCCAAAAACACGTTTCCTTCTGTATTCTGTGGCGTGCCTCTTCTGAAAGTGCACTTTTACTTTGAAAACTCCTTCTGTTTATATGCTGTAACTATAGAAATGTACATTTTATTTTAATTGAAGAGTATACTGTAATAAAGTTTTTAATGTAGGTGTGATCATAGTTTCTGCCGCCACGAGGCCCGAGTATCGACGTGATGTTGACTTTGTGAGCGTCCGGTGACTCATCACAGCTAATTAAAGTCTTTGAAACGGTTTGAAACAACGAAACCAGAGTCGCAGCTTCTCTGTGTTGCACACCTCAGAGTAGCCTTAGTAATATTTCATCACATGTTCCAGTCTGGAGTTAATCGTTTAATGATCCAACTCAGTTGTTCTGTAAAATATGTGATATAATCAACCTAAATACTGCTGTACAACTCAAGTACCTGATCCTGTAAATAAGATTATCTATTGCAAGTATTAATCATTGATTATTGTATTCATACAATTCTAAGTAAACTGCTTGTTGTACATTTGTTTACCCTAATGACTATTTATATTTATACATTTTACAGTTATTGAACTAAAGTTTGGTGTGTTTGTAACAGTCATTCTGCATCTGTTAGCAAAATGTCATAAACTATTGAACAGATTGTAATAAAACTCAAATTATTGGTCTTATGTCTACAGCTGGTCAACCTTTAGTCATTTCAATATGGCTGTTGAATCCAGTAGATCGTGGAAAACCCCAACATGGCTACAACTCAGTTTTACAGATATCAAAAGCTGAAACTCGGAACGGTAGTAGCTGATCATAATCCACATTGAGCACTATTAGTTGCACGTTTGTTGTCCCCCGTTTTGGAACAAAAAGTGGGAATTGGAAAATTCTGTCTGTGCCTGCATGTTGTGAGTGAAATAACTTGAAATAAGTGAGGTGCTGACTTCCATTTTAATGTGTGGCTACATGCAGGCGTAAGAACGTTTCCTTGTGAAAATTAGGTTGCCATGTTAAAATCCAAGATGGCCACCACCATGTACATAGTGGTCCCCCGTTACTTCGCGGTTCAATTTTTGCTCTTGCGTTTTTTTTTTTTCAACAATTGTCAATTTTAGTATTACTCACGTGATTGGAACGGTATGAAATGAAAAGTTTACGAAAAATAAATACTTTGGACAGGTGCTGCTATTTTGTGTTTTCTTTCAAAAAGCCTGCACTGTAAGGCCAGTTGAAAACAAACTACACTACCCAGAAGCCAACTGTGCTTCTAGCTGCTGCTTTATCCACTGAGCTCACAGAATTGGCAGGCCAAGTCACAAATAATTCTGAAGCTCAATTATCCACGTGTACATCAACCTGGACGGGGCGGCAGACTTCGTCGTTGCACGGTATGTCCGCAGAATCAGAACCGAGCCCAATCGGAACAAGCTGTTCTGCAGAGCTAGTGAGTAAAATGTTGCAGTATTGTACAGTACATGTACGTATGTTGTTAAAAATAACGTAGGTTTAAGAGTTTTTGAAGGGTTTATAAAGCCTTAACACATATAAAAATACTCAAATTTTTCTGCTTCACTGTTTTTCACCCATCGCGGGGTGTGTGTGTGTGTGTGTGTGTGGGGTGGAACATAATCCCTACTATAATCGAGGGATTACATAAACTAGTCACCCCATCATTTGAGGAAACTATTCTTTTTCATTTGTATATTGCTTAAAAGTAGTGTCCTCAAATGATTGGGGTGGCTGTAGATTAATCTGGGGGGCCAAGGCCACCATGGGCCACTCCACTGGCTCCGCCCTTGCATGTGATGGTGGTTGAAATAGATCCTTCCACTCAACAGGATCGGTCACTGCTCTGCCCGGGACAAAACTACCATACCTCCATTCTACAGTAACTCCTACCACCTTGACTATCTCGCACCAAAAACATTAAGGTTCACTTGCATTTCCTGTTCGATTCTAGTCCAGAAAAACATATAAACTACAGACATTCACTATACAAATCCCTCAGCGATGGGAGACATCGGCATACCACTTGGCATTAATCATTGTCAACACTGACTGTCGTTTAGTGAAACTCAAATGACTGGATGTGCTTATAAACCCATTAACTGTTGGAGTTAGTCCAAGTCAAGATGGCCACCACAGCTAATTGACCTTTACACACACAAAGTCAGGCTCAGTCAGTACTGTATATTGAGCTATGCTACTTAATTAGTTCATTAAAACTTAATTACCTGTACTGAATATGAGCTAATGCTTATTAAGTGACAAACATCTGCAGCTCGTTTGTCACCGGACTTGACGGAAACCAAAATGTACCTTCATCTGTTTTCATCGTGCCTCTCTCCAGTCGAGTATCAGAGCACGAGTTAACGCCCTGTGAGTCATGTCTGGAGTTCAGTGAAGCTGAGGTGGACATGTTTCATTGATTCTACGCCGGCTGTCATCATTTTAGCACTAGATGGTGCCAAAACCCTGTACAGAAACGCTCCTATCAAAACATTTTATAAAACAAGATTGAGACAAAGCTGGACCACTTGATCAATTTATTTACACAAAATGAGACGCATAGGTTTTGAATTAGAGACAGTAACACACCTTCCATCAACAAACCGGCTGACAGAGAGGAAGCTGCACATATTATTTAAAAAAAAAAACTCAGCTTCATATGAAGTCGTGTGTGACTGGATTTGGTTAAACTGATTTAATTTCAGCAAACGGACATGAATAAACAGCGACTGTCGGACTTCACCAGGAAATTAAAAATGTAGTTTATGCGACGTCAAAGGAATGTACATCTCCTAAACCTCCTTTTCTCTTATATCCTTCAAGTTTCACAATATTTGACAGAAGACGCATCATATGTCACAGTACTGCTTCATGGAGAACATACAGCCTCTGTTTGAGTGTTAGTGCGTGTTTAAGAGCCTACATGCACCTCTGGATGCATTTCAAACCCATCAAATGGAACATGACCCACTCTGTTGACACCCAGGAGGATGCCTACACGCTGCTGAATGGGTGCTCGTTCTGAGAGCCCTCCATTCAATAACCAGCCAGTCGGGTCAATCGCTCTGAAAGAGCTTTGTAGTTTGCTCCTGATACTGTACTGCTAAGATCATCCTCTGTGTGGATTTAAGGGGTCGACCGCTGCAGGTTCTCGATGCACGCGGGTCGTTAGCCGTGGTTTATCTTTATGGGGCTCGTTAGTTACAGAAGTGGCATTAAATACACGTTCAGGTTAATGAGATACAGAGGAGAGACAAAGCAAATCAACTCAAACGTCTCCAATCTCGGGTTAGACAAAGAGCATTTATAACATAGACAGGATTATTTGAAATGTTAATGAGTTAAAAATCTACTCTGAGTTGGACAGACTATTGCAACATACAGATTCAGCTGAACTCAAACATCCATATGTAAACAATATTGTATATTTATATTCTAAACAACGCCCCCGCCGAAGATAGGAGGTGGAGGCAGGGGAATGTTGTGGTTCTTTTTCAGAGATAGAGACGAGGTGAAGGTCGAGGTGGGGGGTCAGGGCGGTAGATAAGTGCACAGGGAAAACATTTCTTTTTTTTTTTTATTCTAGTGACTGGAGCATGAGGAGTTGCTTGAGGACCTTGGTCTGACTGGTCTCCCTGATCTCTCCTGCCAGGAACATCTCGTCCACCACCGTGTACACCTGCAGACACAGAAGAGCACAAATGACACTTGTGCACATTCAAGAGTTTGGTTGCATGATGAAGTGTCATGTGAATAGTGCCCAACTCTCTCATTACAGTCATCAAAATGTTAAAACGAGTGGCTAAAAGCATGCGGCTTTACCATATGACAATGAGGCGGCGTCAGTGGAATTAACCCTCAGAAGATCCCATCAGTAAAAAAAATAGCCACGCACTGATTTTTGTTCAAGTTTTTTTTTTTTTTGGTTAACTTTTGGTGTCATCAATAAACTCAATCCTTCCTGAAAAAGACTAAATATCCTTCAAATGTTTTACTTGGTCAGAATTGCTTCAAATGCTCCCTAACTCCAGTATCTTTACTGCCCTCTAGCGGTCCTTAGTGGGAAAATCGAACATATTGAAATCAGTTCTATTCCCATAGTTAGATCATGAAACAATGAATTCCTTCCAATAATGTTTGTTTTACTTCTATCTTTATATTCACCTGATAACTAATGATCCAGGTGCTGTAAAAATCACCAACAGGGAAAGGTGCTCTAGAACCAGGTCTCTTGTCTTGACCCACAAAAATAATTTTTGTTCAGATTTAATGAGTAACAATACACTTTGTGCACGACGAGTAAGCATTTGAAACAAACCAGCAGAGCCGCATGCACACAGGCTGAAGAATCAGCTGCTCTGCTGACTCCTGAAGGCTTGACTGAAAACAGGACTCGGTGGATGGACCGGTAATAAAAGTAAAGTAGTAAACAGATGGACTCTGTCAATGAGTAGAGTTTTAAATAAATAAATAAATAAATAAAATATTTTGATTAAAATACAAAATCCTCCATGTCTGACTCATATAAGTTCTGGAGGGTCCAGATATTCCCAAAACTCTGGACTGGAATAAATAAATAAATGCAAAAAATTATTTTGAGGCATGTAAATGGGGGGAAATTACTTTTCCCAAAAAAATAAATAAATAGAAAAGCCATAAACTATACTGTCAATTAACGGTATAATAAAATGTGAAGTTTATTTATTTATTTATTTATTACTAAAAGCCTATAAGGAGCTATGGTGGAAAATAAAAAAAGGTATTTTTAAGCAGTAAGGTGGTCGATATTTCCAACTTCTTGTCACAAATAGAACCTCTGAGGGTTGAACTAGTCTGTGTTGTCAGCTGACGTCGGGTGTTTTTTTTTTTACAATATGATGAAGGCAAGTTGTTCTCAGGGTAATAAATCATGAAAAACATTTATAACACCAGCAGGGGTTCAGTAGAACGTCTACTAAAAAACAACACCCTGCCATTCAAAACATGTTTACCCTCTCCTGTATCTATCCTTATGTCAAAGGTTTTTGCAAAATTACTAGAAAATCTAAATGATTTAATCATTACCTTGTAGAAGTTGAACACAAGGTCCAGTTCACACACATTGTGAAAATACTCGTTCAGCACCTTCCAAGAGGAACAGACAGAACAAGAAAATCTAATTTTAATTCCATTATTTACATAATGATGTGAAATAAATTAATATGTAAGACATTAATGGATTGAAGTCAGTGGTTCCCAACACTGGTCCTTGAGGAACACCATCCTGTATGTTTTAATTGCTTCCCTGCTTTGGCACACCTTATTTGAACGAATGGGTGATTAAGAGGCTTCTGCAGAACTTGAAGTAATTAAATCACTGAATCAGGTGTGTTGGAGCAGGGAAACAACTAAAACATGCAGGAAGGTGTTCCTCAGGGACCAGTGTTGGGAACCATTGCTTTAAGTGACTGCTCTGTCAGACAGAGGGATCGTTTAGCATTAGAGCAGCACACTTAAACATTCACAAAGCAGTGATGGAAAGAGTCACTGAATACACTAAAAAAAAATTTCCACAAGTCTAATATTAGTACGTAGTGAGTGAGGTATAACGCAGGAGTTCAAGGCTACTAAAGCCATTTCTATTCTCCTCAGTAGTGAACTGTGATTCATGTATCACACTGTTGGGGAAAAAATAAATAAATAATAATAATAATAATAATAATAATAATAATAATTATATATATATATATATATATATATAAATAAATAAATACATTAAAATATTGACAATTTAAACCTTTCAGGTTTTCTACAGTCTCCTCACTCAGAGGTTTTGTTGCACCTATAGTAACAAAAGTAATTGTCAAATACTGGTGTTTTTCCACCTAAGTGTAGAAATGACTGGATTCTTTCTTCCTTGTTTGTTTAAAATAAAAGCCAAACAAACGTACAACAAGTGAATGAACTCACTCATGTAAAGAAAGTACCTGTACTGAAACCCCTCAGATCAAACAATACAGCTTTATATATAAAGCACTTATAGTTCACCTCCTACGTCTATACGGCGTGTGTGTTTTGTTACCTCAACAAAGTTGTGGATGGCTTCGAGGTATGCCAGGTTGTTATCGGTCACGTCCACACAGATACAGAAGTACAGACCAGCGTAACGCCGGTAAATAATCTTGAAGTTCCTGAACTGTGAGGACAAAAACAGATAAATTATCTTAATAACCACAGCTCTTATCTTCTGATGACAACAGCAGCAGCGTCACCAAGGCTGATCCGTGGCTTTGGAGTGAAACAAACCTTTTATAATTAAAATAAAAATGAGCAAACAAGAATATTTCTAGTCTTTTTATTTTTTAGGATATATACCAGTCAGGCAGGTCATGTCAGGCAGTGTAGTGTAACAAAAAAATCACAGGACGTATGCGGAGCCCCATTTCATGCTCAGGCCAGATTAGTGACCTTAAAAACTAGATTTCTCACACAAGTGTAGAAACTTACTTTCAGTTTTTTTTTTTTTCCAGATTCAATATGTGCAGTATGGATAATTACAAAAGCCATTTTAAAATGTTAGAAGTGAGCATTACTGGTGACCAACACAGGGTTTAATTTGATCAGTAAACACCAACTTTGCATCCCATTTTTGCAACAGTTTCGCAAACGACTAAAAGGCTATCACTTTACAAGCTTTAGAAACCTTTTATTGTGTAGCGATGCTTGTATAAATAATACTTTTGAGTACAGTTAGAAATGTTAAAAATCAATCAAACAGGGGTGAGTATTTCATTCAAAGAGCAGATACAGCTGTTTCTACTGGTTTCAGTCAATTAAACTTAAGACTGTTAAAGACTAAGATTGAAATACGTAAGACCTACCCAGTAGCTGAATCACAAAAATACAAGTCAAATTTATTTCAGTCACATTTATTCAATCTAAATCATAAAAAAACTACTGCAAGACAAGACAGTTTAAAACGTAAAAGTGACTAGATTCATTTTGTGAGGAAGGCTGAATGTTCAAATTTCTTCCAAGGGGCTGCTGAATAATGTTTAAGTTATTCTTACGGTGCTACTACAACACAGAATGAACAAATTTACACATTTAAAATGTACTACATGTACTTTAGGACCTAAAATGGAAAATCTGGGACATTTCATGACCCCAGTTTAGGATGATTCCAATGAGACTCTGTACTGTAACTCCTTTGTGCTTGTTGCTCAGTCTGTGCACACAAATGTTAAACTTGCTGAGATAAAACCTATTCCAGCAGGACCTGCTTGGACCTGAAGATTACAGAACTTTCACCGCACAGAGACCAACAAGTCTACTTTTGACCACAATGATCCGTAAAGCGTGACTTGCATGGAAGGAATTGCCTTCTGAGGTTCAATTAACACATTCATAAGCAATTATCACACAAGTCCTGATTGATGTTTCAGCAGGTGCGATTCTTGTGAAAGCATCAAACCATTTTCTGTGATCAACCTGACTTTTAAAGCAGATTAGACACATACCTCCACAAAATTGGTGTGCTTGGCATCCCTGACGGTAACCACAGCATGAACCTCCTCTATCAGTTTCTGCTTTTCATCATCATCAAACTGCATGTACCACTTGGCCAGACGAGTCTTCCCTGCTCGGTTCTGGATCAGGATGAAGCGGATCTATGAAAGACAGAAAAATAAAAATATATAAAATAAATAAATAACAACACAAGCAAAGAAGCCGGCAAGGACAAGTTATTTATTCATTCAACATTTATTTAAACAGATAAATCACATTTAAGACGGGAGCAAAATAGAAAAAATATCCCAAGTACAGTAGTCTAACTAAAAATGGCCGAAAGAAAAGCCTTTGGGAAGATTTATTCATTAGCATTAGAAAAGTAGCTGTAGCCAAACACTTACAGCCTTGGTTTGGTTAACCAGTAACCAAATTTTAAATTTGAAGGAAAACACTGAGACGTCTTTAATTTGACCTGTGAAGACGATCTATCGAGCTCAATTAACGCTAGCAGGCTACAGATAATGCGAGCCTTAAACATAATAAAAGCTTAAAAACGTCAATTTTTACCATTTTCTTCTCCTAAAAAGGCTCCTTGGGGGCTCCACAGTAGTACGTTCCTGAGCAATAACGCAACAATTCTACATTAATACATTAATATTTCTAATTTTCCCACGACTCGTCCGCTACCGCTATCTTTCCAAGCTAACGAAAAAGCAGTAAGCTTACGCTGATATGTTGCATCATGGGACACGTAGTCCATAAGACTGCAAATGAGATTTGGAATCTTCCATTTCAAACTACAAAAACCAGCAGCCCTCATTGACGTAACTCGTTAAATGACGATTTGAATCACATGAGACGGGGCTGGCCTGTATGGCAAAGCGGTGTCCCATATAATAGCTTGTCTCAGCTGATGTATTCATTTTTGAAAGGTAAAAGGGAGATTTCAGCACTTTAGAATGTTTTTATTTTTATTATTATTATTACATTTTATTCTTCCTAGGATACATAATGTCAGTTTTCCCATTCATGACATCTGGGCTTTTGACTTGAGAGAACATACATTTTGTGAAAATTTTCAAAGATATTTAGAAATCTCACACTTCTGATATCCAAAAGGTAGTTATTACTAGTCATGTGTTTTATTTGTAGGTATGATATATAAAATTAATTTTTTATCTGCTATAGATAATATGATTTTGAATATCTGAAATATATTTTAAGTAGTAAAAATATTGGCAATATATCAATTGTTTATGTTATGACTGGTTTAAACAAAAACACACCAGTAACACAAATGACTAAAAACTATGTACATAAAAATAAACATCTAAAAATATGTTATCAGTTAGGAGCTTTATGGGATGCCCTTTTAATAATAAATACATGTGAGTGAAATAAAAATCATGACTGAGTTCAGCTTCATTATAATAAACAACAGGAACATTTCTGCTTCAGACCTCTAAAAATGTTTTCTTCTTTTGGCTGCTCCCTTCGTCAAGGGCAGCCACAGCGAACTAACTCGTATGAAGACTTGGCAACTGTTTTTATGTTGGATGCCCTTCCTGATACAACCACAGACCCCTGAGCTACCACAGCCATCTGTGTGGAGCAGAGAGCTGACTAGGGGCCCAAAATGGGGCAAATGAGTTTGGAGGCTTAACCTTTGCCACCCACATTTTGATCTTGTCAGTACTGGGATTCGAACTGATGATCATAGGTTTGCTTTCTCTAACCTCTGTGCCACCACTCCCCCTCTTTCAGACCTCTAAAATATCGTGATTAAAAAAAAATGAATTTGTGAATCTCTGTCTGAAAGCCCAAATATCACGAACAACAAAATGTAAGTTGTTTTTGAAAGAATGATAGTCAGAATAAATTAATGTGAGGAGGAATGATAATCTGGATATGAATAATTGTAATGCAGTTTCAGTCTAACAAATGTTCTGAATTTTGGTCCCAAATGAACCGAGTCTACCGGACTATCAGGTGTGAAAACACAACAACTATTAAATGCTACAATGCGCAATAAAATTTTTATAAAGGTTTTTGATGGATTAGTTGTGAAATTTTTGAAATTTAATTGTTTTACAGCAGATATGGCACTTGGGTTAATAATCTTAAAACTTATAACTTGTTAGTAGTCTTGACTTGGAATGCCTTTATCAATACCTAAAGAATTAAACAAAATGTGTCTATGATCTGATTTTATGGTACAACAACCTGCACATAATATGTATTCTTATTTTTTTACATTTAACCTCTGTACATGTTAAACAAACAAACAAACAAACAAAAATCTATAAATCCAAAAAGAAAAAAGAAATCTGGAGGGGGAAAATCATAATATAAATAATTTAATTATTTAAGGTCTGTTAAAGTAAGTATTGTAAGATTTGGTATACAATTCTAAAAAAAAAAAAAAAAAAAAAAAAAAAAAAT
>JARVGQ010001461.1:24369697-24383473 GCA_031762355.1 Hypsolebias martinsi | reverse complement strand
GAAATGAGATAAAAAAAAAAAAAAAAAAAAAAAGTGTAATTACTGGTAGATGTAAAATATAAAATTAGCACAAAACAGCTAAATACTAGCTGAAATAGCAAAAAATAAAAAAATAAAAAATAAAATAAAAAACCCAAAAGAAAATAAATAAAAAATAAAAATAAATAAAAAAGCTGAAAGGAGCAAAACAAGCTGAAATTAGCATAAACAAGTTAATTAGGCTGAAAGTAGCATAAATTACCATGAAAAACTTGCAATTTTCAAAAAACAGCCGAAATTAGTTAAAAACTGCTAGGTAGCTGAAAAGGTAGAAGCTTAAATTAAAAGGCTAAATATTTCAAAAAGCTAAACTTGCACAAATGCCTAAAGCTGCAACAGGATCGTCCTGAATGTGCTGAACATTTTGATATATGATTTGTTGAAATAGCACAAAAATTGTGGAACGAGAAAGATGCTGAAAAAAGTACCGTAGGGAAGAAAAATGGATCACAATAGTGCTTCATAAACATTCACACAATAAACATTAAGTGCTAAAATATACTGTACTTTGAAATAGACTATGCGCCTGAGTAATTTAAGAGATTAGGCTGCTGAAAGGTTTGTTGTGTTCACCTGAACAATAAGTTCAGAGAAACTGCAGCAGCAGACAGCTGGTTAGCACCACAACTTGTGTATCTTCAGCTCCATCTCCCTCAAGCAGAGAATTTCATGTAAATTCAGAGGCAATCCTCTTCAGCAAAGGCATTCGATTCTAAAATAAACTGCTGTGGAGTTTGAATACAAGTGAATGCAATAAGCTCTACCGTAATTTGCTTATTTTGTATTGGCTTCGTTTTTAAACAGATCATTGTGACAAAAATGCACGGATTTATCTGTAGTTATAATTCTTCAGTGAAGAAACAGCCTTCAGAGAAGCGAGGAAGTGGGAAGAAAATGGAATCATCCCCTCCATTTATGTTCATTTTAATGTCTCTCTGGGTTCACTGAGCTTAATGTATTCATTAATCAAACACCATTCCTTTCTACTTTTTACTTCCAGCCTTTCCATCAAACATTCAGACAAACAGTTTGAGCAAAGGAGCGCCTCAATCCAGCAGGCGATTAGAGTTTGAGAGTTTTCTGTAAAAACTGGGATCTAAAATCACATTTCCTTTAGAAATGATGGAGGAACAAATATATTAGAGTAGGGCTGTTTAACGAACCGAGGTTCTTTTATGGCACCGACCAAACTGCGTCGGTCGGTGTATGGATTGAAACGTCACTCTTCTTTTGGTGTCAAGTTTTGGTATTGGCTGTAACGTGACACATGGTTTCAGCAAGCAAGCTGGTAAAACGCAAACATATGATAAAACAGAGGTCGCGTTAACCGAATATTTTCCGTATTTGACTGGTTGTTTTACATGTTGACAGAGAAATCTGTCATTTGACAAATTCAACTTCAACTTCCAATTGAACTTCACACCCCAGTCCGGTAGGTAGCGGTAATTGCACATTACAGCTTTTGCCAACCCTCAATAAACCAAAGGGAGAAGAAAAAGAAGAAAATACATGACGTTGTTGACTACATTTGAAAAAAATGTCAAAGCAGTTTAGCGTACGAAGTTTCTTCAAAAAGCCCAATAACTGCGATCGTGTTGAAAAAAAGAGGTGAAAAAAGAGGGAGTGATGCAGTGGAGGACGATGGACAAACAAGTAATCCGCCCTACACTGAGAGATCAACTTGTAGCAAGGCGTTAAATGCTATCGTTTAATTGAAATGTTTATGCATCGTTATTTCATTTTATTTTTTTATTGCAGATGTAGATTCTCTGTTCAGCTTGTTTGGAACTATTATTAATTAAAACGAATGAAAAAATATGGTAATTATTTAAAATAATTAAATGACTGGTTAAAATTTATTTTGACCAGATATTTTTAACCCTGTCTGTCAAAACGACTGACAACAAAAAAGTCTAGCGCGACCTCTGTGATAAACAGATGACGTGTTCACACCCAGCGCTGTACAGAGCTGCCTTACAGCTTGTATGTCTATGCTGCTGGTAACGCCCACAGACAGAGTTCACGTGAGCAGCTCGTGTCGTCGAACGGCTTCAATTTACAAGCGGAAACAGCCCTTTTCTACAGTGGAGGCTGCATAGTGGAGGTAAGTAAACTGTAAAGGATATCGTTGACCAGTTAAACCTTTATCTCTCAGCCTAGATAATGGATTTTGAGCAATAATAACGCAACCATGTTATTGTTGATGTTTTGTGTTCTAATGTCAGTTAGGGAGATGATAAGAGCCCTAAACCATAGAGAACCACAGAGAAGATTCAGGAAGAGACACAGAGTCTGCCATCAACCCTAACCTATGTGAATCCAGTGACCTGCTGGTGGAATGTGAGGGATACTATGCTAATGCTATCAGACTTGTCAACAAGCATCATCCACACACTCAGAGCGAACATTTTCTACTGCTGGAGACACCATCAGCCAGGAGCGGGCTTGTTTGTGTCCAGAGAAAGCAGACATGTTGATTTTTCTGAAGAAAACTGTTAAGTGAAAAGGTCCTCAGTGTGTAGCCGTGAGCATTAGACGCTGACGTGTCACTGGTTTGCAACTGTTCTTTTGCACTGGAAATTATTAGTTTATTTTTATGTAAGAAAACTGTTTGGAATGGGAAAAATACCAAAGTTTAAAAAATAAAACTCACGATTTGTACTGTAACGTGTAACGTAATTCTCTTCTTGTTAGAATTAAATGTGAATTACAGCATTGATACCGAAAATAGAACCATCCAGGAACTGACACTGAGGTGAAGGTACCGACACCCGATTTTTTTTTGAAAGGTACTCAGCCCTAGATATTTATCAGTACAACAGAAGACAATCATAAAAGAGCATATGAATTGAAAATTACAAGAAAATTTTATATATATATAAAAAAAAAAAAAAAAAACACGGCTACATTATAAAACAATGAAAATATTAAAAACAGGAACGTGTGTCTGTTGGTTTATGCCATGAACTTAGCAGATGTTTAAAGCCTTTTATTTTTTCATTCATTTAAAAGAAACAAAAGCAAAACCAACCAAAAGCAAAAATAAATAAATTGAAAAGAGTGCAAAAAGAAGAAAAAAATGTATATCTGCCCCTTATTTAAAAAAAAAATCTATAAAATAACTTTAAACAGTTACTTAAATTAATCACCTTAATATCCACTTTAAAGCTAGGAATTAGAAGAAGGAAAAAAAATGTGCTTTGTGTTAGAATTTAATTCTAACTTTGAAACTTATACAACATTAATAAAACTTACCTCATGTTGCCTTTTTGGACATGCATGCATATATTTGTACAAATTGTACTTGAGAGGAGATTATTACAGCCTCATATAAATCAGTAATGATGATGATATCGGAACGGGATCGGCATTGGCCGATACACAGATTTAGGTATTGGGATCAGACCGAAAGTAAAAAAAGTGCATCGATGCACCCCTATTGATTGTATTCCTACTGGTATATTGTCCCAGGCTGCACAGGAAGTGCTACAGCTGCTGTCACTATTTGCAAATAGCTAAAACTTTGCAGACATAATTGTGTAATGTCAAATTGACAGTAGTGTCAAGGTTTACAAAACAGCATTTGCATTAATTTGATTTTTTTTTTTAGGATTGTAGTGGTTTTAAGGACAGCAGCAGTCTACTTTGTTCTTGTCCAATCTTGGACTAGTCATTAGCTTGTCAGTTCAGTCAGAATTAAGTGAGGATGTTCAAAGATCTGTCTGCAGCAAATAAGATATTGATTGATCATGACTTCTTCACAGAACCCTACTTCAAAATACTCAAACTGTTGTTTCTAGTCTGTGATTATTATTATTATTTTGTTACTGTATTCTTCCCATTAAATGTTAGCCTCCGACTCGCTCATTGGTAAGTTTCACAGCTGGCTCACCTGACGGCATGAGGGGAGTCCTCACACGCAGGATGGGAAGTTTCCCCTCTTATGAACTCATGCATTCAGTTTCTCCCCTTTTGTAACACGGGAGAGATTTTCTTAAATCTGCGTTGGATGGTGAAAGGAGCTAATTATAGCGGGTAGCTTTGGAGTTTGGTGGACCTGATTACAGTCGCTCCCCTCTCAATAGCTGCCTTGTTCTGTGTCCGATTATTAGGCAGAGAGAAGTGCATTCTGGGATGATTGTATCTGAATTTCCATTAGAAAGTGTGCCTGCCTCGCTTGAACTGAGGCCCTCTTCTGTCCTCACAGGGTCTGTTGTCTGGCTCATTGCAGATTTGCGGAGGGGGAATGGCTTTTTCTTCAAATTGTAGCACCAGTTTAATTCTGAATCTTAAATGGACGTATGAGGAAACAAACTCCAAATTAGCAGTAGTTGCTGTGTAAGTGAGAGGAAACTAAATACCTTTAAAAGTTGCACTTAAATGCAGTAGCCCTCTAGCACAAAGGGTTCAGCCTTGGAAAATAATTGAGAACGAAATCAATGAGCAACATAGATTGCATGCGCTCTATAACCCAAACCCACCTTATTACTGTATTGCTTTTCCAATACAAATGCATTATTAATGGATACTGGAAAGTCTGGGCATTGGATGTGATTAATGGTTCAAATAGTGGTCATGGGTCTCTGTTAAAACATTATAAATTGAACTTCACAAAAATGGTTGAATAACTGTGACCATGCAGATGAAAAAAAAAAAAGACAGGATGTAAACCACAGAGGAATGGTGACCTTTGGAAACCCTTTTTTTTTTTGTTCATTCCAGCTACAGTTACACAACACAGAAACAAGGCTGTGGTGGTTTAAAAAAAAAAAAAAGGCTGGACTGGGTGTGCATGTGGAGGACTTTAAGGGGTGTGGGGGTGCAGTGACACGACAAAGTAGGGGGCAGAACTGCAGCTACAAGGCTGTGAGATTGAAGTAAAGCAGGCCAGTTTTTGCTTCAGGCTGTGTTCCTGGTATGTGCCCTTTCAGATTTGCGCTCTCGAATCAACCAATCAATGCCTGCCATAAGTAACCCTGCCGCTTGGCTGTTGGCTGCAACAGAACTCCATGAGTCAGCATGTTCGTTGATAAGATGTTATGATTGAGACTCTGCCAGTGAAATTAGGCCATTGCTCTGCGCTCACTAGTTTGGTCCTCCGCTTCTGCACTTGTTGAGACCGAGTTTGTTTCACCTACAGACAGAATCAAATTGGTTCGCAGCCCTAAGGTTTACGGTTGTCTTAAGGAATGAGCTTAAAAAGAGAGGTGTGTCACACATAAATAGACACTCTGTTTTATGTTATGGGTAAAATATTTTCTTGGTTGGTTTTGGTTGAGTCATTGTTACCACTGACTGTTCTCGATATGTCGAAGTCTTGAATTCTCAGTAACACGGAGAGACTGCCCTGAAATCTATCTATGCAGGACTTTAAAGAGAAATCCTGCAGTGCTTGCAATCTGTGAGCTCATTCCTTTTGTTAACCTGGCACTCAGTTTTCATATTTAATTCGTTATGCTGACCTACCCTTCTTCACATTTCTAAGTCCCCAAGCTTCATTGCCTAAATTGGGTTGGTGGTGTGAGCAGAAGAAGGCCCTGGGCGTCTTTGTTTGACTTTGCTCACCGGAGATCCTCGCCATTGGCGCCCCTGGGTTTCCTGCAGGAAGTCCACCTACGATGCATGACTGCGTAGGAGGGAAATGGTGGGCCAGAAGGAGCAGGGAGGGTGGAGAAAGGAGGAGAGCTCAGGGTCAAAGGTGAGGAGAAGAGTCAGAAGGGGCTAACAATGGAGTCTATTTTGTTATGCTGGGAGTAGTCTTGACCAAAGATGGGATGTTTTTAGGTTATTAGTCCATTTGATTCTCGCTAAGGTAATAATTTTGATTCTACATTTGGTTTGCATGAACTGCTGTAGAGTTGTCTTAGACAGCATTGTTGGCTTTTCTCAGATTAGCTGTTAGCTCATTGATCCGGTCAGATTTAAACCATTTCTCCAAACTCCTGAGACAAAGTTAACCACTGAGATACCCGTCTACAACAGGTAAGGTGCTCTTTTTTTCATTTCTTTTCCACAGAACTCAACCTTAAGCAATCTGAACTGTTGTCCCGAGATATTTAGAACTGTACTTGTTGTGACACAGCCGATCAGGACCAGGTGGTCAGTGAGATCTTGGGTTGTTTCAGGGCTACGTTCTTGAGTTTTGTGATGAGTGAGAACAAAGCGAGGGAGCAATACTCAGGTGGCGCTTTTCCCTTGAGTGGATGAACTGGGTTGGAAATGATGTTTAGGAAGGCATGTCACAATAAAATCCTCATGAATGTCTGGATTCAAGGTTTTGCAGCAGAAAACTGACAAGATGATCAAAACGGTTCGCCTGCCAGTGGTTTTAATGTTCCAGTTGGTCACTTTTCAGCGTCAGAATTGAACGAGCTTGGTGAGAAGCGTGGTCACTGTGCTTTGTGAAAGTTTTCACTTATTTACAGCAACATCTACATTTAGTTGTTCAGTCTTTAAATATGTGGAAGCAGACTTCAGCCTGATTTGTTGTCAGGGGAAAAAAACTCAATGTAAACTTTTGAACTCCTTGTAATAGGAAAAAAGCCTGTGTGTAGATAACCACCCTGATCAGGAAAAAAAGGCTGACAAATCAATTGGAAAGCAGGTGGTAGTTTGTCAGGAACTTACTTTTGTTTTCTATATAGACTATGGGCATGCTTGACGCTCTGAATCATGGCTGGTGGTGACACACCTTATTTTCATTTCACTAATGTACCAGTAGTTATCATATGTTTTCTCACTTCTTGCTTCAGAAATGGTGGTGAGCTCTCAGTGCACATCCATCCATGTTTTTTTTTTGTGTGTGTGTAAAGAGCAACACCATTCTGGGTTTCGTATTATGTGTAAATAATATGTGGTTACCTAACGTAGATGACATCAGGTGACAAACGGAGACCTTTTATAAAAGCAGCATGGGTGTGTCAAAGAGATCGAGGTTGTAAGTTGTTTGTCCGGTATATGATTGGATGGTAGAAAACAAAAAAACAGGATCTAGATTGTTCACCTTTACATAGAACTGGTCTGTAAATGTAACGGACAGCAGCAGGGCGTGTGACTAAAAGCCGTGCAGCTATTTTCCTTCCCACTTTGCTGTACACATCAGTAGACATAATAGGATTAGGTATGAAGGAAGTATGGCACAGAAGGGATCTCAGGGTTTGTCTGTGTAGTAAAAAAAAAACAAAAAAAAACAATACAACATTTGTGCTGAGGGCGCAACGTAAAATTATCTTTGGCTTTAGTTTTCTGCCTTGACAAACTCCAGCTGCTTCAGGTCTGTGATTTAATTCTCGTTTTAGTTCGTATCGAAACTTGCATGTGATGTTTACGCTGTCCTCTACCTGGATGTCTTGATGATTTATCGTAATGTGTCTTACAAGCTGCTTCTCTTCTGCCTCACTGACATTTTTATTGGAAACTTGCCCATACACCTGCAGCGTACAGACAGTGGAGAGAGGGGTTGAGAGTGATTGTTTGTGGCGCAGAGGTGTCCTGCTTCAAACGCATTGTAATTAAAGTTGGCAGCTTTAATCGCAGAATGACATGTTTGAGAAAAGGGTGGGGGACTGGCAGAAATGGAGCGAAAAGAGGAGGAAAAAAACATAATCAGACAACCCGAAGCCCCTGAGAGATGTGGTTCTGACTTCTACTGAACTTCTCCCCAACTCCGTTGATCATCCTTTCCATTCTCTCCCTCTTGTGCCATTTGGTTGTCACAGAATACTTTTGTTTCCGTTTGTCTTCTCCCTTGTTACCTTTGATTTATTTATTTGTTTTATTCAGGGAGTGGTGTTGGTGGGAGCTGTGGTTGAGGATAGCGTAAGGGCACCACCTTGTCACTGGATGTTTGCGTCAAATGCCCCTGGAGGAGAACTTGGTGGTGTTTGGCACCTCCCAAGTGAACAAGTGCTGACACAGTCTCTCCAAAGCAACATGTTTTACAATGTTGTGATTTCATATTCTTAACTTGTTGCTTGCTGCAGGCATTTTAGCATGACATAAATCATTATCATGCTTTATGCGTTTAGTATTCTTGTTGGACAGAGCTCAACTTTAAATGGCTTACAAATTGTTGCGGGAAATGTTTAGCTATTGAGTTCATTCAAAGATGCACTAAAGCTGCCTAGAAGATTATTTATACTGCTCGATCCATAAACAGTGTAAACAGCAGTGGCTGAGCCTTCCTTGCCCTCATCACATAACTGTCATCATGGTTCTGGTCATTTGGCAGCTGTGTGACAGTGGGCATCATAGCCTCTTTAAGGTGAGAAGATAAGGTGGCTGTTCATAGCTATTTGTTATCTCAGCCACTGAGCCCCCTGACACCTTCACATCCCTTATCTGGCTCCGTCCCAGTTTCTGGCTCGAGCAAGGGTTTATGCGAGCCCAGCAAGGCTCATGAAAAAGCACTGCTCCGCCGACAAACGGCTGGGCTTGCCGTTATTGATCGCAGTACCGACGCCTGTCATCCAGCCACCACTTAGCTGATGATGTTCAAGGCATTGTCTCAAGGTTTGGAAAGGGGCCATAAAGTAGAGAGTGGTGGCGGCTATCGGTAGCATCAGAGGAAGAGATGGATTTAAAAGATAGGAAGCGGCACACCCAAAGGAGTCTGGGCTGACTGAAGCTATGGTTTGACACAGTGGTACTATAGCATTATGATCATCCATTCTGCTTATACATCGTCTGTCTCTGCTACCTCCTTTTTGTTCTGTTCTTGACTGTCTCTGTCGTGGTGCTGTTCGGTCCATCTGTATGGGGCGAAAAAAGATAGACATAATTTCTGCCAGGCTGCCAGTCTTTGTGTTGGTCTTGTTCTAACCTTGTTATAGTGATTATCAGTGTTGTTACGCCAATGGAACATTTGCAAGTGCTAAACAAATGCTCATAGTAATAAATCAGCTGGAATGCTAGCTGTGTCAAATAAAGGCTGTAATCATTTACAACCCTGTGCAAAACTTTGTGGTAGTTCAGATGCATCTGTTAGAATCTAATCAACCATATGATCACAAAAGGCTACAGTGAACCATTGACAAGTGTTGCAGTGTGCAAGAACATACATGGTACCTGTTGGTCTCTGCATCCTGCTGTCAGATAGGGTTTGTATGAAAACTACACAGTTTATGACAGCGGTCATCAACCTTTTTGAGACTGAGAGCTACTTCAGTGGGACCGTGAGACACAAAGGGCTACTTGTTTGATACAAACAAATTTGCACGGCTCAACTTTAATTATAGTCTTAATAATAATGCCTTTAGACACGTGACTACATGACAGCCTGATCACATCTGATCTGCTCTGTATTATTAAAGATTACACAATGATTATCAGTAAGGATTTAGCTTGGTAAATATGATCAATTATTATTGATTATTAGTGATTAGATCTCTCAATCAAGAACTTGAGTCCTCAGTTTGAATCTTTTTTTGGTTCTTCTGTGCAACAGTAAATTGTTCCTAGCTGTGACTGGGAGTGTGGATGGTTGTTTGTCTCTTTGTCTGTCTCTGTGATGGACTGGAGACATGTCCTGGATGTTCTCTGCCATCACCCAAAAGCAGCAGAGATTGGCTAAAGTCCCAAACAAAGGAGAGAAAACGGATGATTTACTACAGCAGAAAACTGATATTTAAACATAAAACACTACGGGTAGTCCTCGACTTACGAACGGGTTCCGTGCCTACAAACCGTTCGTAACTCGATTTTGATGTAAGTCGGAACTCATTATACTGCGCCGCAAACCTGTTCATAAGTCCGGATTTTTGCAGTAAGTCGAGGAAATACATGTAAAATGTATGTTAACGCTGCGCCGCACACCCGTTCTTAAGTCCGAGTTGCTGTAAGTCGAGGGCACCTTAAGTCGAGGACTACCTGTATTTCAACTACTCCATGTCCTGGTCTTCATACTAGCATGCCGGAAATTAGCAATCATTGTTTCTGTGCCAAAGAAAATAGCTCCTGCTGAGGACCTGAACAGCAGAGGTGGGGACTCGAGCCACATGACTTGGACTCGAGTCAGACTCGAGTCATTGATATTAAGACTTTAGACTTGACTTGAAAAAATGTTCAGAGTCTTGTGACTTGACTTTGACTTTTACACAAATAACTCGGGATTTGACTTGGACTTGAACCTGTTAAATTGAAAATAATTGATATTTTACACTAAATCTAAAGTTTAAAACACATTAATAGTATGTGTTATTTTTCACTCATTCCGTATTAACAGACGTAGACCATCCCTCTCAGATATAGAGAGTTGTCGTTGCGACACTCTTTGAACTAGCCGATACGCGATCACGTGGTTCATGCAGCATCCAATAGTTCCAAACAGATCATCGCTGTCAGTCAGTTTGAGCGGCTACTGGTGCGACATAAAGCAAAAACGTAAAAAACACTTCCAAAACACGGAGAATGAACTACGTTCAATGCTGGAACTGCTGCTATTTGGAACTATTTGTGGTTGCATGACCCACCGACTTCCACATTCCATTCTTTCTATGGAAGTGTTGCAACTCTCTCTTCATACGGCTCTGGTCCCTCTGTTTTTCCACACCCCGTCAAATTAACAAGATTTTTAAAAATCGGCAGGAAAAATAAAAAAATTAAAAACGCTCAAGGCACCTTGAATTATATCAGTGTGAAAGTGGCTAGAGCAGAAGAAGGAGTCACTGCACCCTTTTCAGATCCAGTGTACCTCAAACAGTTGCTTTGGACCCATCATTTTCTCTGTTGTGAGTGGAACACCATGTGTTGTGCAGTTGAGCCATGAAGAAAGAGGTGACACAAAAAGTTAAAGGTAAAGACATTATTTAGTGTACTTTTTCCTTGTGTATTTTATTTATTTATTTATTGTCTAAAACTGTAATAAGGGCTATTTTGCTGCTGTTAATTTGATGTTTTCTCAGATCTGATCCTGGAAGATGCTGCAGATCCTGCAAAGTCTTAGCAACCCGTGACTCCTGGTGATGAAGATCAAAAGGAGTGTGAAGATGGAGGATGTTTGCTGCTTACTGTAAGAGGCAGAAGAAGAATGTGCAGACCAGTCCAGCACTGCAGCTCAGTCACTACCTGGATGTTGCTGATGGACAGAACACCATCTTGTTCTGGACAATGAACATGCAGACTCTTCCTTCCCTGTTTAAAGTGGCCACCAGAGTTTTGGCAGTGCCTGCTTGCAGTGCTCCAGTGGAGCCAGTTTTCAGCTAAGGCAGCATCATTTTACGGCCTCAACTACGGTGCACAATTTTGGCCAGTTTGGTCTTTTGCAAATGCAGAATAGTTCACTGGAATATCTTAAATTGCAGATTTCTGTTGATTGTTCAGTTCATACATTTGTTTTGTTTGTCTTGTGTCACTCACACATGGACACAATCAAACACATGTTCACTCAGAGTGACCAGATGAGAGAGGGGAGGAAAAAAAATGCTGTTTTGGTATTGTACTGTGGAAATGTCAGCACTTTTTGTCTGAACGTGGACTTCTACTTTTGTCTTTTTCACTGAATGTTCTAGAAAATTATTGTTTAAAGTCTGTCTATTCTTGCAGCTAAGTTTAACTGAACTGTGCAATATAGGGAGCAATTTAAAAAATATATACAGTATTTATATATAATTTGTGTGTTCAGCTGCACGTTTTATCAAGATTTGAAATAAACACAGGTTTAAAAATAACACATGGTCTATTATTTACATTTAACATAACATTGCAACATTGTTTAAAAAAAAAGACTTGAAAGGACTTGAAATTCCAAGATTCAGACTTGGAATTTGACTTGACCGTCTTTATTTGAGACTTGACTCGGGACTTGAGGATAAAGACTTGAGACTTACTTGAGACTTGCAAAACAATGACTTGGTCCCACCTCTGGAAACCAGCTGTACGTAGAGTGAAGGAGGTATTAAGCATGAGGTTAAACCAGGTGAAGGGACACTCGAGATGTGAAACGTAGACTGAGTGAGGGCTGCCGGGGAGTTTCTGCACTGAGCCTGTTGTTCTGCATTGTTTTGGATCGGGAGGACTTTTGTTCTTCCTCCTTCCACTCGGCAACTACAGCAATTTAAACTCCTCCACATTTGACCATTGCAGTGTAATTTACTGCTGACCACGGTGGCTTTATTCCCAGGAGCACGAGCTGAGATGAATTAAATGGCTTTTTTCTTGTAGAAGAGATCATCTTGTAATCAATTTAACTGGATGAGAAATTTCCAAATTGAAAAACGGTCATCTGCTCTGCTATATATAAAAATGAATTGTTTTAAATTATAAAATTATACTGAAACTTTGATGTAATAAACACCGCAGGGTCTTACTAGTATCTCTCTCAGACACACACACCCACACCCACACACACAGATATCCTTACAAAGACGTATTTATTTCTAAGAATTTATGGAAACTGGGCCATAAAACTTGTCAATCATTACAAATGTACGTATAACTCAAAGGTAAATCAACACTTTATCCCCATTCCACAGGAGTGCTGTAGTGGCGTCTGATTAAGATGTAGTTTTGGTTCCAAAGAGGATTGCTGGTCTTCACAAAGATAATGATTTCCATAGGAAAAAAAATCCAGTGAGGAAATTAAAATGCATAAACACATAAAATGATAAACAGTTTTTAAATTGAGTTTGAAACAACACCCGCCCTCCATTCTCTGAAGGCCCAAAGTCCAATTAAAATTGCATCAACTTCTGTTAGTAAAGGAAGACAATGTAATGCTTTTTCAGCACTACTGCACAAAGGATTTCTCACCTCCTTGGTCTGCAGAGACATAAAACATAATAACTAAAAAATAGAGTGCCATCTGGAATGAAAAACGTGGAGCGGTAGCTTTAAAAAAAAATCACCTTGGTCACATTTAATTTATTTTTACCAAATCTTTTAGGTGTGACAAAACTTGTATATACATGTACATTCAAAAGAAGATATTTGCACTTCAGAAAAGCTAATAAACACCCAACAAGCCCCAGCTGAGAGCAAATCTTCAATATCTACTGTTCAGTTTACAGAACTGCTCTTTTACAAATGTTACTGTTTTTCCACCTAAATGTGCAAAACAAGATACAAGTGCTAGGCACAAACAATAAATCAGTTTTGAATCCAGATTTTTGAAAAGATCATTTGGTTTTCATCTGTGTAAAAATACCATAATTGCCACTGTACGCGTCGCACCGCCGTATGCATCAGTCCAAATATGTCTAATAATGTGGAAAAAACAAATATGTCACTTCGTCGTATAAGTCTCATCTATTATTCGTCACCATTGACCACCCAGAGAGGTGGGCCGGTGTTGTGCCAAAAATGATTGGCTGCCAAATGGCAGCCGCAGGAGTGTACACGGGAGGACTTTAACAAGAATTTAACAAGATTAACACTTAAAAACAATTATTTGACTGTTCAAAATTATAGTAAAGGTGTGTCTCAGTCTTCTTTTCCTTAATAACTTCACTTTTATGGTCAAATCAGCTGTGTTTCGCCTGGGCAGCGCGGTGAAATGCAGCTGATTTGACGTTTGCTCCAGGATACCCTGATGCATGCTCAATAATCCAGGTAGAAAACTCTAAAAAAAGCTAAGTCTGGTCCTTAGCTTTTTTAGATTTGATCCAGGAGTTTCAGAGCAAGACGAAGATGGCTTGGTATGGCAAGCCAAGTGTCTCTTTAATATTATAACACAATCATTGTTCCACACTTAATCTATTGTATTGATGTTTGGGGGAAAGCATGTAAAACAATTACAAAGCC
>JARVGQ010001461.1:24260654-24273162 GCA_031762355.1 Hypsolebias martinsi | reverse complement strand
CGGCCCTCCTCCTTCCTCTTCACCTCTCCCAGGGGCCCCCACTGAGAGCGCTGCTCAGATCCAGGCCTCTGAGCCCCCAAAGCCGCTCCTAATCCTCTTCATCGATCTTCCTGAGGTTTTTTTTTTTTTTCTCCTCTTCCTCCCCCAGCGCAGCAGGCCCTCTTACCTCAGCAGGTGCATCTTCAAACTCCGTCATTTAGACAAACGAACTCTGCTGGTTTCTGTAAAGTGTTTCTAACACAGTCAGGAAGTCTGATTGTTTAACATCTCACCCGCCACTAAAAGGTGAAGGCGAACACAAATGTTTGTGTGTGTCTGTCTGTTAGCAAAATATTACATGAACAACTGTACAAGTTTTGATGAAATCCCCCAGAAAGTTTTCTTTAGATCCACATCTACAACTGAAACATTTCTGGAGGTAGCTCAGTTCAAGATGGCCGCTACAGCCAGCTGAACTTGGAATAGACAGAAGTGCCTATAATTCAGTCCACGTTACACTCAGCTGTAACTTTGTGTGAATGTTGATGAAGCGTTCATGTTGTGATGCTTTTTTCTTCTCATCATCTTTCTTGTTCCATATTGTTTGTGCTATTTCAACAAATCATAAATCAAAACGTTCAGCTCGTTCAGGACAAGCCTGCTACGACTTTTAGCTTTTTTAAATATTTAGCCTTTTCTGCCATTTTTTTTCCTCATAGGAAATTAGTTGAACTCATTTTACATCCTTCAAATCTTTAGATCTTTTTACAACCTTTCACTGCTCCTTTCACATTTTGTTCTGGTTCAGCTGCTTTCAGCTTCTTTGTACAAATTTAAACCTTTTCAGCTACTTTCAGCTACTTTCAGCTGTATTTGCTAACCACAACATTTTTGTGCTTCTTCTAACATCGTTCTGCTGATTTCAACTAATTATGCTCCTTTCAGCTTATGCAATTTCAGCTTTTTCTGCTATTTAAGCTACTATTTAGCTGTTTTTTCCTGCAAATTTTAGCTTTTTTTGGCTAATTCCAAACTTTGTTCTCATTTTAAAAAATATCAGCCTAATTCAGCAAAAAAGTGCTCTCTTCACTTCCTTATGGTAATTTAAGCTTCTTTCTGCTTTTTAAGCTGCTTTTCAGCATTTTTTACCTTGTTAGCATCTTTTAGCTAATTTCAGACGTTTTCAAATAAGTTCAAGTTTTTGTGTAAATTTCTGCTACTATTAGCCTAATTAAATCATTTCTGCTAATTTCATCTTGTTATATACTCCTTTCAGCTTATTCCAGCTACTATTCAGCTGTTTTATGCTAAATTTAGCTTTTTCAGCTAATTCCACATTTTTTGCAATAATTTCAACTTTTTTCAGCCCAGTTCAGCAAAAATGTGCTCTCTCCACTTCCTTCTGGTAATTTATGCTTCTTTCTACCTTTTCAGCTACTTTTCATATATGTTTTGATGATTTTAGCTTTTTAAAGCTAATTTCCTTTTTTTTGGGTTCTCATTTCTGCTTATTTAAACCTAATTTAACAAGTATGCATTTTTCTGCTTTCTTGTTAGGCGTTCTTCCATTTCAGCTACATTTCAGAAATTTTTTTAAGCTCATTTCAGCTGTTTTTCAGCAAGCTGTTCTGCAATAAGCATTCACATTGCATTTTCACTGGGAATGCAATTTCTCTAGTTGTAGTAGAGAGTCATCCTCACTACATACTCCAATTGTTTCTCATTACACAAGATCTGAGACGTTTAAAGGAGTTGTCAATAAGCGGACATCGATGATTCGACGGCACACAGAAAATGACCAGAGCAGATTAAATAAATCATCCAGTAATTTAAAAGTTAATAATGTGATAAATCTGCTGACGGTGTTGATCTGCTCTGTCTTGTAAGTAAAAAAAAAAAAAAAAATCTATATTCCTTAATTTCTCAACATGAGATGGTTTTAGTTTAAGCTTTTATAAAACATGGTGGGTGATATGCATTATTTCAAGAAATGTTTACAATGTGTTAAAATTTACTGAATTTCATGCTGAATGATTATGTGTTAAACATTAGTGGGAGGCAATGTCACAGCCTCGCAACGAAGAGGTATGGCATTATTTCCCTGGAGTCTTCACAGTCTTCGTTACGCTTCTCAAGACGTATAAACCAAATATTACCTCAACATCTGCTAAACTGAGTGAGCTAGAACCATTGTTATGTTAGCTAAAAGCACTTATCTGTGATGGCCATCTTGAATCAAATTACCTCCAAAAGTTAAACAGTTGTCGAGGTAAAATGCCTTGTTACTTTCTGAAAGGTTCATTAAAATTTGTTCATTTATTCATTAAATATTTTGCTAACAGACAACAGTGTTAACGCTCACATTAATTGCTAGACTTTTAAGCAAAGGTTTTGTGCGATCAGTTGTTGCTTTAGAAACAAGTTGCATGTCAGACTCAGCTACTACCACACCAAACGTTAGCTTAATATCTATAAATATGACTGGACTATAGCCATGTAGGTGTCTTCTATTATCAGTTGTCTGTGGTGGGCGTCTTGACTTGGATTGGCTCCAAAAGATAAATAGTTGTAAAAACAAGTCTAGTAATTGTTTTCTGAAAGTGTTATTAAGGTTCGTCTTGTACTTCATGAGATATTTTGCTAACAGATGGACACAGTTGACTCCAATAGTTCATGTCCAAGTTCTGAACAGATATCTTGTGTGGTCAGTTAGCGCTCCGAGTGTAAGCTGTGGATCAGTCTCAGCTACTACCACACTAAACGTCATGCTCAATTTCCACAAAGTCAACTGTTACAGCCATTTTGGGGCTTCCTAAGTCAATTAGCTGTGGCGGCCATCTTGAATTAGTTTGACCGCAGAAGTTAAACAGCTGTAGACGTGCGTCTGATGACACAGTAAGGACTTTAAGTTAATTGACTAGCTACAGATAGAAATATGTTGTCAATCTTTTTTTTTTTTTTTTTTTTTTGACGCAGACCAACAGACTTTATTGGGCAGAATCTGTTTGTGGCGTTTCAGTGAAATATAAACGAGACCGAGCGGTGAGTTGGTGCAACATCACGATCTCACCGAGATGCATCTTTAATCTGAATTTTAAAATGAGAATAAATCATCTGTATATACTTCTGCCTGTTTTCACCCAAACTGCATCTATTCTGCACATTTTCCATTTCCTGCCCTCCATACTTCAGCTCCTTTCTCTCATACCTTTCCTTCTCTGCCCTTTCCTCCCACCTCTCTCTCCCTCCCTCACCCTTTCTTCCCTCCCTCTTCCCTGCCTCTCTCTCTCTGCCCTCCCCTCTTTCTCTTTATTAATTTATTGGGTTGTTATTCTCCCCGCCTGGCTCTGCTAATGAAGGCAGGATGCAGATGAGGGCAGAGGTCATCTCCGCAGCGATCGACCCGGCCGCCCCGCAGCATGGCACTCTGACTGGCACAGGTCAGTGGCAGCTGTCAATCAAAGTGCGCACACACGTGCACAGACGCATTCATACATGCAGTGCCACACTGACTAAATAAACACTAAAATAAAAGTCGAACGACAGGTAGCGCTTTATTCTTAGCCCAACAAACTCTTGAGCTTAGAGCTGATCGTTTTACACGTTTTTGCTGATTCTTTTTGATTTGTGGCTTCTAACTAATGTCTAATCTTATTTATTTATTTATTTATTTATTTTAGTGTACAGTCCCAACAACAAAATAATAAATTGCTCAGGAAAATAGGGGCGATTCTAGAATCTGACTTTTGGGGTGCTTAGCCCCCAGTGTTGACAGCAGTGCCTCTTGGGTTGAACAACGTGGTGGCCACTAGCATCAGAAGCATTTATAAAGTGGAGGAGACACACTGGTGTGGGTGTCTGGGGGGGTCCTACCCCAGAAATTTTGTTTAAAGTAGATGTCATTTCCTATAATCTGGTGGGTTTTAACGAGTTTTTAAACGTCTACGTTTAGTAAACACTTGATTCAATAACTATTTTAGAGAGCACGTCACAACAAGGAGTAGCACTAAGCTAGCAGCGTGCATGCTAGCTAAGATGCTACACACGTAGCGCTCTGCTTCCCATGACACAACCTAATAAACACTTTGTACAAAATCAGTTTAGTGTTAACTGATCATACAAACAGACTAAAATTAAGCAACCAGAAGTTATCTACATACAAAACGCAAAATAAAGCACAACTAGCTTTAAGCGTCAACATTTAATGTAATCAGTAAGCATACAATGTAATTATGACAGAAAATGGAGAATAAACTTGCAGTTACCTTCGTACAGATGAATCTGCGGTACTTCCTGTTTATCACTGTCTTATTCAGCTGCTCATGAGGACGACCACAGGACTTTATCATCCTTTTACATTTTTCCAATCTTCGTTTAGTTTGTGAAATGTGTATTCCACCCTCCAAACACTTGGGGTGACACGTGTTTGAATTGCATGTTCTCCACCGACAACGTTAAACAATTTTTTCGTTTGATTTTTCATGAAATCCTTCTGACCACGAAGTGTTCGTAAAGCGAAACCCTGGCAAAGTTGTCTGAGGAAAAGTGGGTGGAGCTCCTGCAGGTAAGGGGTGTTTCACTTCTGGACAAATTGAGATAGCCGATTGGTCAGTTGCTGACAAGCCCGCTGGATTGATTGACAGGTGGCGACGAGGATGCAATGTGCAACATGGATTTTACCGGCCCATTTTAGAGTGTCATCATTAATTCCAAATTTATTCAATATTTTGGTGAATCTTAGGTTTGAGAACAGAGTTTCCATACAAAATCCTTGTTTTTATTTTTCAGGGGTGCTTCAGCATCCGCAAAAAGAGGCTAAAATCACCACTGGTGTCATCTTTGTGATAAAACTATTGCTGCTGCTAATGTCATCTCAATGCAGACACCTGACAAAGCCACTGAAGTTTGGTTTAAAAACATTTTTGGGCTCATGAGATTCTCCTGAGAGTTTTAATCTGAAAAGCTGGTAGACGAACTGAACAAAGATATGGACTCTGCTCATGCTTCTCTGAGAATGTTTCTGTTGTCTGAGACAAATTTTGCTTTGCAACGCTTGTTTTGTACGTGACTCTGTTTTCCTGTAATCTGACCACACAGCCCGTGTGTCCAGGCTGTGTAAGGCTGGTAATTCCTCTCCCTCTACTGTAAATGGTTCTGTATGTTCGACATAGTGGGTCATAACCTCGGTTTTGGTCCAGTTGATTCCCTCTCCTTCTGTCTGAGGAGTTATACGCTGATTTTCTCTTTCCAGAGCGTGTCAGAGAGGAAGTGACAACATGGCAAGGTCAGGAGAAAACATCAAAATCTTCTAGTGTTCTAAAGAAGAAAAAAAAACATCTGATGCTCCTTGATTTGTTACAGAATAACCCAGTTGGTGTCAAGATGTCCAGCGGACATCATACAGTCCTGTCTCAACCCTGCGCTCTCTGTAAAGCGAATGTCACCATTCCCAAGGCAGCACATGAAGTTAGCTCAAAAAGCTCTTGATGATCAAAGTCATTTCTGTCACATTCCTGCACACTCTCAGGATGCACCAAAAGCTATCCCTGCGGATGCTGTCAAATGGCTTTTGATGAACACCTGCCTTTGCTTCTTTGTTCACTGTTCGATAATGCTGCTCAAAAATAATTTAAAAGTTATTTTCTGGGTATAAAACAAACGTCCTCTCCTGTCTCAGGATCTTGCTTGATGTTAATAGTTGAACCCCAGCAGTTGCTGTAGTCAGTGTGAGCTTCCTCTTTGGACAGTTTTGTAATGATGACCTTTGTCCATGCAGCACCATGAGTTGCTGCTGTCTTCAGACTTTCACCTGATCTACAAATTCAATTCCTCAAAGTTTTCCTCGTATGCAAACTAGATTGCCTATAAATCTTTTGTGGATGTAGCTATTAGAAAAACACTGAGTCAAAAAGTCAATATAAAACAAAACAATGAATAAATCTGTAATGTAAATTGAATTGAATTGTACAATTTTATATTTTATTGTATCACAATGTATTGTGTTGTAGCAAAAATGCACTTTATTGTATCGCATTGCCATACAATGTCAGCTATTGAAGTACGCAGGGAACAGTTGGGGGTTAGATGTCTTGCTCAAGGACACCACAACATGTGGGGAATGGGGGACATGTAGTATTGTCATGATGATTAATCGAACCTGTGACTTTCTGATCCCAAGTCAGCTGCCTTGCCACTGCCCCACAGGCACCCCTGTACAATTTGGTAAAATACAGTACTACTGTGTAGTACTAAATTGTACCTTATTATATCATTTAACATTGTATCATAATGTATTGTGTCATTATATTATATTGTATTTTGTATTGTGTTGTATTGTATCATACCGTAATGTATCATATTGTATTGTATCATTATATTGTATTGTATTTTGTATTGTATTGTATTGTATCAAACCGTAATGTATCATATTGTGTTGTGTCATTATATCATATTGTATTTTGTATTGTATTGTATTGTATCATACCATAATGTTTTGTTTTAGTTTAGTTTATTTATTCATTCATTTTATAATAAAATACAAAACAACATACAAACAATAAGAAAGGAAAAAAACATATAAAATGAAAGGCAGCAGATGAAGAAAAAATCTTATTTTATCTGCCCCTTATGTATCATATTGTGTTATATTGTGTCATTATATTGTATTGTATTTTATATTGTATTGTATTGTATCAAACCATAATGTATCATATTGTGTTGTATTGTATCATTATATTGTATTGTATTTTGTATTGTACTGTATTGTATCATACCGTAATGTTTTTGTTTTGTAAATTGTGTTGTATCGTGTTTTAGGCCTCAGTGTTGCATTAAATACAGTTCATCATAATATTCTACTACAGAGGGTTGAATATGATATTGGGATTACATGAGTGGCTCTAAAATGGTTTAAATCATATTTATTTACTTTGTAATAGATCACAGTTTGTAAATGTAAATAATGAATCTTCATTCAACAAACTTAGTCATGGAGTTCCTCAGGATTCAGTGCTTCAACCAATACCCCAATACTTTGGGGTCAGCTGTGGCTGAGTGGTTAGAACAGTCAACCTCCAATGGGAAAGTAGCGGGTTCGATTCCACCAGTAGTCACATGCTGAAGTGTCTCTGGGCAAGACACTGAACCCTCATTGCCTCCAATGTGTGTCCCATTGGTGCATGAATGTGAGCTAAAGCACTGATTCGTCTTTGTATAGATCCAGTAGAGTGATGTATGAATGGGTAAATGAGGGCACAGATTGTGTTGTAAAGTGCTTTGTGTATCTTGACTAGATAGAAAGGTGCTTTATAAGTACAGTCCATTTACTCTTTACCTTATATACGTTTCTATTACGTAACGTTATTAAGCAGCATGGGATACTTTTTCATTGTCATGCTGCGGATACTCAGTTATATTTATCCATGAAACCCAATGAATCCAATCAGCTACTTAGACTACAAGCATGTCTTAAAAACATAAAAACCTGGATGACTCAATTTTCTGCTTTTAAACTCAGACAAGACAGATGTTGTGGTTTTTGGACCTGAGCATCTTAGGAATACATTTTTCAGTCTTTCACTTACTCTGAATGGCATTAATCTGGCCTCCAGTTCTAATGTTAAATATCTTGTTATTTTTGATCAGGACATGTCTTTTATCCCCCACATTAAAAAGATACCAGGATCGCTTTCCTCCACCAACGTAATATCACTAAAATCAGAAACATCTTGTCTAAAAATGATACAGAAAAACTGGTTCATGCGTTTATCACATCTAGGCTGGACTATTGCAATGGTGTATGGTCTGTAAGTCCAAAAACTTCTTTAAAAAGTCTTCAGTTGATCCAAAATGCTGCTGCCAGAGTTTTACTGAGAGTTAATAGGAGAGATCATCTCTCTTTAGTTTTAGTTTCCCTCCATTGGCTCTCTGTCAAATTCAGATTGTAATTCAAAATCTTACTACTAACCTACAAAGCTCTCAACAACCTAGCTCCATCTTATATTACAGATCTTATTGTTCCACACTTTCCTAAAATGAGCATGTTGCTCTGAGACAGCAGGTTTACTTGTGGTTCCTAGAGTTTCCAAAAGTAAAACGGAGGGCAGATCTTTCAGTTATCAGGCTCCTCTCTGGAGGAAACAACTTCCACTTTCTGTCCATGAGGCTGACACATTGTCCAGTTTTACGATTTTAAATCTGTAAGCCTCTTTTATGATTGCTTATTGTTGTCGTTGTTGTCCACTGTTGTCATCACTCTTGGTTAAAATCAGGTCTCTCTTGTAAATGAGTCCCCGAGGTTCAATGGGATTAAGCTGTATTAAAAAAAGTTGAATGAAAAAAAAAAAAGATTAGGCTTAAGTCTTTTCTTTTGATAAATCCTATAGTTAGAGTTGGATTGTGTTTCCTGAGCTATCCCTTAATTATGCTGCTATAGGCTTAGACTGCTGGAGGACAACTTTACATTTCCTCACTCTGCTGCTGTCTTTATTTGCTCTACTCTACCTGTTTGCATTTGTAATTATTTCTACTCTAACATGTTTGATTTGCCTTCCTTCCGACAGAAAGTACCTACACCTGGACCTATCATTCTGTGTTAGTCCATTTCTACTTCCTGTCCTCTCAAATCCCAGCCACTCGACGCAGATGGCCACTCGTCCTGAGTCTGGTTCTGCTGGAGGTTTGTTCCTGTTAAAAGGCAGTTTTTCCTTTCCACTGTTGCCTTTGCGCTTGCTCAAGATGGGAGACTGCAACTAAGTTGAGATACAACCTGATTTGCAGTCTGATAGATAGCTTTTACTAATTGGCTTTTAAAATGTATATGAATGCTTTTGTACAGATGAGAGATGACTTGTTGTGACTTGGAGCTTTATGAATAAACTGAACTGAACTGAATTATTGGTTCATATCAGACTGTACTGTACTGTATAGCATTGTAATGTATTTTTTGTACCACATTGCATAGTATTGTACAATATTGGATCTTATTGTATTGCATTGTTTTGTACTTTATTGTATCACAACGTATCATATTGTATTGTAACACGCTGCATTTATCATATTGTGTTGTGCTGTGTTTAATTGTTTCAGATAGTAATGTATAGCATTGTACTGTATTGTATTTTTGTACAGTAATGTATTGCATTGTATCGTGTTGTATTTTACTATTTTGTACCATATAGTACCATACTGTATACTGTTCTATATTTTATTGTATTGTAGTGAACAGTGCACTTCCTAATAGGAGGGGTCAGAACTCACAGTGTAGAGGATGCGTCTTGTTCTTTAACATGAATCTAGATATCATCTATACCGGCCTGGTGTACATGGATTCTTGATTCAGTTGCATCTCTCCCATCAGCTTACTGCTCTGCTTCACTATCTGGTTCAGATAGTTTTAAGTTTAGGAAAAAGATGGCAGAACTATACATATTGCACCATATTGTATCATACCATGTTTTCCCATTTTACATGAAATTGTATAGGATTTTATATTCACCCCAATATTGTATCATGTCATAACACATAAAACGTATATACTGTATTGTATTTTAAAACCACGAGTCTATAATTTAGTCATTAACACAAACATAGATAAAATGGCTTTCAGTGCCTTAAATTGCCAAATTTAGTCTAAAATTTAGAAACAAATACACAGTTTGAAGCTAGCAACACATTTAGAAGGTTGTAAAAGAGGCATGTTTATAATTTTGCTCCATCACAATTCTGTTTAATGACAATTTTAGTTGTAGGAACTGAAGAGAATACAGTACCTGATGCAGTTATGCAGGAAGAACCTGTGCCTGTATTTTTCTGAATATAGAATTTGAGCTGCTCAACAGTTCATGGTTGTTGTCTTTCATGAAGCCTCATACATTTTAAACAGGAAACGGATATAGACTGCAGACGGGCCGGTCTGTGCGTGTTTATAGAGTCATGCTGTTGTAAATCGTGCAGAATAAGATCTGAAACTGTCCTGCTTAAACACCCACAGAAGCAACCTCCTACTGATGCGCACTCACAACATCACAGGGATTTGTTTGTTCACTTTCACTTAGACCCACCGGCCTGCGAGGCTGGACTGTCAGTCTCATCTTTGACATGTAGAAGCTGATGTCTGTTTTCCCAAAAGCAAATGGAAAGGGGCTTCATCTGACCTCGGGACAGATGTCCACAGTCTCTGTGTCCATCTGAAATGAGTTTGAGCCCAGGAAGCTCTGCGTTGTTTCTCACTGAGTTGATAAGTGGCCTCCTGACACAGTTTCAGGTCACAGATCTTGTGCAGAGGAGGATCGTGATGAGTAACAATGGTTTTTGTTGGTATGCCCAATAATTATAGCTCATGAGGCTGTACTGATCATGGTACATCACAGATTTTTAATTTAGGACTTCCTGAGGACTCAAAGCATCATCTTTTATGTCTGATTCAAAGCAGATAATTTGGCATTGGAATGATGGCAAACAACTCTGCAAATCTGATTTAAAGGTCAAGGCAACCGACTAAATATAGGAATATATTGCAAAATTGATCATATTTCCCCCCTGTCCAGAGCTTAATTTGTAAATCAAATGGTACCGGAATGGAAATAGTGGGTGGGTGGGGGATTTCTGGGGAGGTCCTCCCCCAGAGAATTTTGAGTAAAGTAGATGCCATTTCCTGCATTCTGGTGTATTTTACAAAGTTTAATCACAGTATATTAACAGGAAACAAAAGATGTAAACTCAATTATTATTAAAATCTCTATTATTGCAAAGGTAATGCAACACCGCTGCTGCTCTGCAGGCAAGGGGCATTCATTCAGGACAAATTGAGGTTGCTGATTGGTCAGCTGCTGACGTGCCTACTGGATTGATTGACATGTGGTTCGAGGACCAACGACTGCAAAAATAAAAAATAAAAATTACTGGCTTGTTTAAGACTGTCGTCATTTATTCAATATTTATTCAATATTTTGGTGTTATAAGGTGAGGACAGTCTATGATGAAGTGCAGACAGAGCGACTCGACCTCAGTCTGTCCACAGAGTGCACCTGCGTCCTCAGGCCATACTGTGGATAAAACACCCGTAGCTCATCAGTAAAGTGATCATAGGGCTTTTGTCATGCAGGCGCCAACCCGGGACAACAAATGCAGTTCTATTTTTGGTCCCACTTAGAAAAAAACTGCAGAATATTTAGCGCTTTGTCACTCCTGGTCGCTCCGACATCGCTTCAAATCCTCTGACTACAAAGTACACAACAAACAGCTTTATGAGCCGAGGTCATCGTCTCTTTTTTTTGCAGTCCAAGTGAAAGTTCAGATAACTCCAGTCAGATTGTTCACAAAAGCGCAGGAACTTATGCATAGCGCAAAATGTTTAGTTATATTTTTTGTGAGTGTTTTTAATAAAATTGCCCATGACTTTGAACTTTTAGGGGCGGAAATGTTTTTACGGGCAGAAGCAGAAATGCGAAGAAACAGTTTTGATGTGATATTAAGAAGCTTGTTATGTTTAAAATGAGTGTTTATGTAATTATTTTCATATTACATATTCAATACTGTATAGGTTTTATTTGTTCAAGGCAGTCATATTTGTTCATAACTTTATTATTAGGCCCGAGAGTTACCGGATCCAAGCAAACAGTTACTGGACCACACCCTGTCAAAATGAGAGTTCCTAGATCCTGTTTTGGCAGGATCCAGCTCAAATTAAGCCCTGCCTCTGAGGAACACTGTGGTGCTTCTGGACTATGACCACGCGTCAAGCACAAATCACTGTTTCCACCTTCGTGTACAAGCACTCTGACTCACTGGACCCCGTTCACACCAGGCACTCATATAAATCTTAGATGATTAAATTGCAAGTGGATAGCTTTGCTTGAGAGCGTTCACTTTTTTAAAATCCAGAGACATCCAGGTCCACTCTGTCTGCTGCTTGTGTGGGGACATGGAGGTCCATGGTGATCAGGACGCATTGGGTTAAGACTACCGAACAAATACTGAGAAAATAATCCAGATGACAACAGTTTGTAAGCTCAATCATCCAGGTAGACAACAACAAAAAAGGTTCAATCGTGTCATCTGGACCAGTTTCTTTAAGTAAAGAAACGTTTCATTCCCCATCCAGAGGGCCTCGCCAGTCTGCAGCCTATCAACCACATCTGTCCCGTAGGTAGCCTTCGTTTCTGTTTCAAGTCAACCTCCTGTTGGGATCTCAAAAGTAGGCTTTTTAAACACATGCAAACTGGGCACACCCATCTGAAACCATCAATCATCGTTAACAGTAATCAAATGTTTTAGGCCTGATGGCCAACTTGTTACTCACAGAAAAAAAAACCTGTGGACAACCAAGGCCAAAGTGGTTCAGGGAAAAGGGTTGTAAACTCAATCATCCAGGTAGATAACAACCAAAATGGTTAAATCATGTCCCCTGGATGGGGGATGAAACGTTTCTTCACTTAAAGAAATAGGTCCAGATCAGTGGTGGAGAAAGTACTCAAACACTGTACTTAAGTAAAAGTACAAATAAACAGTCAAAAATGTACTCTAGTAA
>JARVGQ010001461.1:24199899-24211063 GCA_031762355.1 Hypsolebias martinsi | reverse complement strand
GGGTGCCGTTCGTAAGTCCGGAGCGCCGTAACTAGAGACCGCCGTAACTCGAGGACTACCTGTATATATATATATATACATACAGTATATATATACTGTATACATATATATACACACACACAGAGGCATCTTTATGATGAGAAACATTCATCGTTACACAGGGGCGGAGGCCTCTGTGTCCAATTGTCGTCTTCTTACAACACTGTTATTGTTAGCATCACTCAGCCCTCTGTGAATAGCAAGAAACCATCAGAGCACTAACGATCAGTTACTAAGCTGATGGTCCTCCGTTATCAACAACTACTGTAATTTTTGCTGTATAAGTCATAGTTTTTTGCATAAATTAGCATGCCTGCGACTTGTACAGTCAAGCAACGTATTTGTTTTTTCCCAAAATTTATAACCAACTTTTAGCTGAGATCCGACGATTTTATTCATTCTGACATGGAAAATATTGAACACTACTATTTTCCGCCACTAGAGGGCCCTCAACTAATATGGCAACCCAAATGTCTCATTTATAGGTAAAAGTGGCTATTAATGAGACACTTGGCTTGCCAAACCAGGACACCTTCGTCTCGCTCCGGAACTCTTGGAGCAAACGTCAAATCAGCTGCATTTCGCCGCTCTGCCCAAGCAAAATGCAGCTGATTTGACCCTTAAAGTGCATTTATTAAGGAAGAGTTCAACTGAGACACAACTTTACTATAATGTCGAGCAAACAAATAATTGTTTTTAGGTGGTTATCTTGTTAAAGTTCAAAGAAATGCACAGCGAGACGTCCCTCTGCTCGCTACAAATTGGCTTGTGAAAAACAGCTGATTTGACCGTAAGTGCATTTATTAAGGAAAAGTTCAACTGAGACACAACTTTTGCTATTATTTTGAGCAAACAAATAATTGTGTTTATCTTGTTAAATTCTTGTTAAAGTCCTCCCGTGCACGCTCCTGTGGCCGCCATTTGTCAGCCAGTCAATTTTTGGCACACCGGCCCACATTTCCAGATCGTCAGTGGTGACGCGTAATAGATGTGACTTATTTATGTTTTTTCCAATTTATTATACATATTTGGACTGATGCAACTTATAGGGTGGTGCGACATATACGGCGGCAAGTACATTAATTTCGAATGTCACCAGCAAACTGGTTGATAACACAATAAGAAGGGGCTATTTGTTAGACTGAGCCATAGTTTTTACCATTAGTGCGTGTTATGGTTTCTGTAATTTTTATATCTCTTTGATGTTGTTTGTGAAGCACCTTGATAACAGTTTATCTGTTTTAACTGTGCTCTAGAAATAAAGATGACTTGACTTGATTTGAGTTTAACTCAACTCAACTTCTCTGACTGACGAAGTCTTTAGGATAAAAGATGAAGTGTTTCAACAAGTTTTTTTTTTTTTTTTTATTCGTCCAGACCCGGCTTAAGTTTGTTAGATTTTTCTAACTGGATTATTATGCTTGCATCAGGATGTTCAATGGATATACATCTACAACTGGTTAAAGTTTGAGGTGAATCCAATTAAACATGGCTGCCAAAGCCAACTTACCTTAGAATGAATACACAGAATGATTGTAATTCAGTCAGTTTGACATACAATAAAGTAAATTTTGTTTTAGTTGTAGTTGAGAGTCATCCACAACACATACTTCAAGTGCTCTCATTGCAAAAAAAATCTTTCCTTGAAACTTTTAACTGTTGGAGTCAATCCTGTTTGTTTGTTTGCAAAATACCTAGTGAACCAGTGGATGGATTTTAATCAAGTTACAAGAAGGCAATCATTGAGCAAACACCTACAGTGGATAATTTGGAGACATTTAAATTCAAGACGACCACTACATTACATACAACCAACACAAAAATGGGTCTAACTTGGACATTTGTACAGATACTGAATGAAAATTGAATGTGGTAGTAGCTGAGAGTCATCCAGAACGCATTCTCTGAGCGTGACATCTCATGATACTTCATTATTTAAAAAGTTCAGCTCAAATAACTACACCATTATTATTTCACAACATATGTAGATGATCTTGGTCTCAAACTGGCACGAAAGACTGCGGGGATGTGCATTCCTTCAAGGAATATAAGGCCTTTACTTTGACTTATTTTTAGTTTATTTGTTGTATCTTGGCAGTTTCAGAGTAAACTAGGCATATGCTGTTCGTCTGTAAAAACTTTAAAGGAAACTGAACAAGCGGAGGAAAAAGGAGGAAGCTTTAGGTGTGGGGAAAAAACCCACTATCTGCAGCAGGTGAACAGTCTCTCAAAAGAATGTCCCTAAGGAATTAAAAAAGTAAAAATAAAAATCCAAAGACTTGACATAAGACCTGTCAGGTTCTCTTCCAGAAGCCCTGAGGGAATCTCCTTATAGGTGAAAAACCTCACCGTTATTATTTAACAGCTGAAAATCATCTGATTGTACTGTTTAAATCAAACTGCTATTGAAAAAGTGCCTGAAGTTCCTTTTAAAACTTAATAATTTCCTAAATTTATCAGGTTTGTCCCTTTAGTTTGGTTTTGGTGGTGTTGGTTTTTAGTAAAAAGAAGTACCGGTAAGTGTGCCTCCTCTAGAAAAAAAAAAAAAAGACGAGGTAATGAGGTCTGCCTTAAAAGTGTTGCACATTACTGTGGGCCTAAAATAAAGAATAGAATCCAATCTAAAGAACAGACCAAATATTCAGGTTTCTTGTATAAAAACTATGTTGAAGCTATGAAATAATCAAAGCATGTAATCCATTTTCACTAAAACACGTTCTCTGATTCATTATTTACCTTTTCCCAGAAACATGATCAATTTTTCATGCTGAGAGTTACATACGTGCTCATGAAGTTTAATTAGACGCTGATGATGTTATGACTTTTATTGATGACTTAGCCAAGGTCACTGGATTCCCTCACTCCTTCACCCTTCCACCTCTCCCGTCCCTCATGCCTCTCCAGGTGTGTCCCATCCCGAGCCAATCACAGGCTTCGTTAGGAGCGGCGTCGGCACGGGACCACAGGAAGGATGGCGAGCATGCCGTTTGTCAGCGAGGGGAAGTGTGTGAGTGTAGAATGGGATTTCCTACAAGGACTTCTTGCCAAGCCTCCCACCCTACCCTGGTAAGACCACACACACACACACACACACACACACACACAAACACACAGGCAGAGGCCATTATAAGCCTGCATGCATGCTCATGAATTAATCTCTGCGAGGTGAAATCCTCGGGTTGACACCTTTGCACGCACGCCGACAGCCTGATGAAGAGTTTCCTCTCGCTGAAACACAATACAGAAGACATAAGTCTGTTCTCCTCAGTGCCACATTTCACCTGTACTGCTGCTCACCTGCCAGGCCTGTCAGGAATGTGAGTCCCCTCCCCTTAAAGGAGATTAAGTGCATTTGGCAGGAATTATTAATGGGCAGTCATTTACAGGCGGATATAAAAACTAAGCAGAAGCAATGTACTCGTATTGATTGTTCTCGGTGGCTTCAGGTCGAGGCGGTATAATAATGAGACGTTACACACACACACATACACTCACAGAGAGAAACACTGATCACACCTGGATAACTGGGAGAAATACAACAGCTGTGCCACCTGATTAAGATATAAAGCCATATTTGCAAACCGTGCAGCGTTATTTCGTCTTCTGCACATTTAGTGCACACAAACACACACAAGTGCATGTAAGAAACTGGAGGATGAAAACGACACAGACATAAGAGGGAAGCCACACACACACACATACACAGAGAAACACTTTATTCCAGCGCTGCACTGACACAAATTGTGAAGTGGCTGTGACAACATAATTCCACCACTCAGGCCCCATTGAGGAGAGTCAATACCCAATCCCAGTGACAGGCTACCTGAGCCCCGGCCCCCCCTCTGTCACTCAGACCCTCCCTCCCACTATTGATCCCTCAATCACGGCTACAGCTCAGCAGCCCGGGACCAGATGAGGGAGAGGATTTAGGGAGTAGGAGGGAGGGAGTGAAGAGGAGAGATAGGCAGCAGGAGAGTGTTTGCATGGGTTCACATATGGATTTTAGAGCAAATAGTGTTATTAGGACTCAGCTCTACTGGATAAAAGAGGGGACTTTGTCCGTAATTATCAAGCCAATCTACAAGAAACGGTCGGAATGGAGATTGTTTCTGTTTGACTGCGAGAACGGCTGCTGTTGTGTATAAATGAAAGGGGTTTCTGTGCTGATACAGGTGTTTCATACAGAACATGGATCAGTCAACAGGTGGTCACTTTCATTTTGTACTGTGCTGATTCAGATTATGTACAGTACTTCACCTCTTTCAGGTTTTTCAACAAATCTGATTGTTCACTTGACATTCTATATATTCCAGCAGCTTCTGATGTTATCAGTATATTCACACACACGTACGTATGGCTTTGTTGTAACACACTTCCACGTCCATTTCTCAGTCTCCAGAACCTGCGCAAAGAGAAATCTCGCAATGCGGCTCGCTCTCGGCGCGGGAAGGAGAACTTTGAGTTCTTCGAGCTGGCCAAGATGCTGCCACTGCCTGGAGCCATCACGAGTCAGCTGGACAAGGCTTCGGTCATCCGGCTGACCATCAGTTACTTGCACATGCGCACCTTCGCCAGCCAAGGGGACCCGCCGTGGAGCCCTCTGCTAGAGGGGGACAGCAACTGCAGCAAAGGTGAGTGGACAGTGAACTGAAGGACTGAATAGTTTGTTAACTGGACTGGTCTTTGTGTGAACTTTAACATCAGTACAGATTTTATTGCTGATGTTTTCATCAAAAATTTGCCAGAGTTTCCTCACAGTGGGTTTGCTTCATCATCCAAAGGCTCTAACACATTTTCTTTTTGTTTCTTCTTTTTTTCAAACTCATAAATGGTGCAGCCTGCAATGAATTACAAAACTGAAAAGGTGCACACTCAACTGCTAGGGCACCAGAAGGTGCAGTTTGTCACATTTGTTCCAGAACATTGCTGCTTCAAAAAAATTACCATAAACCTTGCATGACATGTCTTTGTTGTGCATTAACGTGCAGTTTATGGTTTATACCTGGTGTTTTCCACTTCGCAAAAACCATTGCGGGCTAGAACTAACACCGCAGAATCCTTTTCCAAATACGTCGTTGTGCATCTCTCAAATATTGTTACTTATTTTGTGCTGCTTGAGTGGGTGAAAGATAGCATTTTTGTATTAATTGGCTTTCTACAGAGCAAGGTATGAGAGCAAATTCCTTTCTGTCATCATAAGTATGACTGCATAAAAACCCAAAAAGGTACAAACATTGCAATAGTTACATAGTATTTAAAAAAAGACTTACAGTAAAAGTAAATTTTAGTTCCGGGGGGGGACACTAGTTCTTTGAAAACTGTGAGGGATCTCTCTATAGGAAGCTACGTTAGGCATGGCCAAACATAGAAGTTCAAGTTTCAAGGTGACTTTATAGTCATTCACATTACATGTGGAACGAAATTGTGTACTCAAGGTCCCAGTTATTTACACCCAAAAATAACAATAATATACATGTAGAATATAAAAAAAAGAAACAATATCTAAGATATTTATTTAAGATGCACACTAAACAATAATAATATAATATAATACAGTGTATTAAACAGCAGCCTGAACATGAGTCGGTTGTGAGCAGATGGGTATAAATATAGCAGCTTATGGGTAAGAAATCAGCAGCACAGATAAAGTGATAAATCTCCAATTAAAGTGGCATTACAGTGATTTTTCTGGTTAGGGATTAATGAGTCTAACAGCTTCAGGGTAGAAGCTGTTCCTCAGTCTAGTGGTTCTACACTTAATGCTCCTTAACCTCTTTCCTGAGGGGAGCGGGGCAAAAAGTGTGTATGCTGGGTGAGTGGGGTCCTTCATGATGCAGGTGGCTCTCTTTCTGCATCTGGAGGTGTAAATGTCTGTGATGGTGGGGAGGCTGACTCCAACTCCAACTGACACCAACAAATAGTAAATTTTCTTATTTTTAAAATTTGATATGTTTACTATGTTCCATTGTGAATCAATTCAGTTTATTTATATAGCACCAAGTCCTCCTAGGTCCTCCCCCACAAAAAATTTGAAAAAATTAGATGCAATTTCCTGCATTTTGGTTTATTTTAATGGGTTGTTAAACATCTACGTCTACCTTCTGTCAAGCATCCTCCCCCTTACTTGACCATCAACTAAGTCGGGCTTGGAACCGAACCCAACTCTTTCCCTAGTCGTTGTTGTCCGACTCCTCATGTGAAACCTCCAGGCGCCTGCCTGCGGCTGCCTGGTTACCTCAGTTATCACCCCCACCACTCTTAGGGGCAGAGATTTTTTTAAGGTAGATGCAGAAATGCTATTTGAAGAGGCCAGTTGTATGCTCGAAAGTTGCTGTTGTGTTTAAAAAGAGTGTTTATGTAATTATTTTCAGTTAACATATCCAATTTAAGTTTTATCCGTTCAAGACAGTCATATTTGTTCATAAGTTTATTATTAGTAAGCCCGAGAACTACTGGATCCAAGCCATGACCAAGCAAAGAGTTACCGAAACGAAATAAGAGAATTCCTGTTCTGGCAGGATCCGGCTCAAACTAAGCACTGGTGTATCTTAAAAAATTAAGTATATTTAATAGTTCACTTGAGAAAGAGGAAACTCCTGAAACTGAAATGAATCTGAATTGTTTTGGAATACATTTTTATGATTCTCCAAATGACATGTTTTGTTTGAAGAAATCAGAATCTGGCATCTATTTATCTCTTTCATTTTGAAGACTGTATAATTTCTATTGACTTCCCATGTCCTTGTATAAAGTTTGACAGATGTTGAGGGACAGTCAGAACAAGCAGGAAAATGAGGGATTTACAACTTTATTATAGTTAATCATCACTGCAGCCTATAAGCTGTGTCTGCCGTGCACAGAGCACCACCACGCCAAATAAATTCTGAATTAGTCAAAAAACAGAAAAGAACTCAAAGATCATGTTATTGAATTTATTGATGGCATTATACTCCTCTCTGTTAAATTAAGTTGCTACCTATATTGTTCATTTTTGGTGGGCAGCACATTAACTTGGCAGTTTTGTGGGTGAGAATACAGGTAGTCCTCGACTTAAGGCGCCCTCGACTTACAGCAACTCGGACTTAAGAACGGGTGTGCGGCTCAGCGTTAACATACATTTTACATGTATTTCCTCGACTTACGGCAAAAATCCGGACTTACGAACTGGTTTGCGGCGCAGTATAATGAGTTCCGACTTACATTGAAATCGAGTTACGAACGGTTTGTATGTACGGAACCCGTTCGTAAGTCAAGGACTACCTGTATATACAATAGATTGAAAAAACTTTAACGCTCCAGGAGTGATTGTTTGTAGAAAAGAAAGGGGTTCTGACAATGCATCAGTACAGTAGAAGCACAGATCACATAAGAAAACGAGTCCCTGCCCCGGCACGGTGAAGAGACTGAGCGGTTGGCGGTGAAGCCTGAAGCTGTCGCTGGGAGCCGGGTCGAAAACAGACAGCAGTTCACTCTCTATTCATTTAGTATCATTACAAGCCTCCTAAGAGCCCTAATGGGCCTAATAAAAAGACAGAGGTAATAATGAGACTTGAGGAGCCTATATGAGCAGGACGAGTGGGAGGAGGAGAGTCAGGGGAGCTGCAGAGCAGCAATGCCTGAGAGAGTGGAAGATATGATAGTGGAGGGTGTGTGGGGGGTAGAAACAGAGAAAATAGAATCAAAGATGATGCCACGAACTGAGTCTGGATTAAACACTAGAAAAGCCTGACTGCTGCTGACTTCAAAACAAATCTTAACACTTTTTGTAAATGGGTACCACCAACTTTATCACGGTCAAACAATTAATTTATCCTCACACTGTGTGTGTAAGAGGCTAACGAATGACAAGCTACAGCTGAACAGCTGTTTCAACGTGTTTATTCTAGCAGATGTTTTTATTCCTCAAACAGACATAACGCAACTCCACTTTTCTCCCCGGTTTCCAAATCTGGATGTTGAAGGACGTCTACATTAATGGAGCAATCGGCACTAATGACTCTTATTACCTCATCGTTAAGGCCATTTGTGAGGCGAGCTATGAGTGTAATGGCGGGCGTGGACTGTTAAACTGTAGGGACCCCTTTTGTCTTAATTATTACTTGGTGACACTCTGACCCAGTGGCCTCGGGTAAAGTGTCCCCAGAGTGACACGTGGCCCTTTATTTTCTGGATTTAGATGGTTAAAGCAGACAGGATCGATAGAAAATGCAAGGAATTTTTTTTTTTTTTCTGAAGCTCAAAATACATTTTTTTAAGATGTTGACCTTATAAGAAGTAAAATAAATAAATAAATAAACACAAAAAATTGCTTTTTGGCCGAAGTTGCGTCCTATCTTGATCGTAGCAGAAACTCATCCCCATCACATTATCTGAGCACTGTGAAATCACAAAAGACTTTTGTTTCTAATGTTAGCATTATCTGTTGGAGGCAACGCTGTTAACAAAATATTTCCATGAACCATTTGACAAATTATGAAACCTTCATAAAGTAATTACTGAAAGTACCTCTACAACTGACTGACTTTTCGAGTCAACGCCATTCACAACGGCTGCTGATGCAAATAAACCTCAGCAAAGGCAAGTGTTTTTTACTTGGCCACTTTTATACGTATTGAGTTTAGTTTTGTTGTGAGTACAGCTGAGAGTCTGAAAGGTGTGTGTGGGGTGGGGGGCATTGTCTGGAGGGTCCTTCTCCAGAAAATTTTGAATAAAGTAGAAGCAATTTCCTGCAATTTGGTGTATTTTAGCAGGTTGTTAAACATCTACATTTACCTACATTTGTAAACACTACGCTTCTGTCAAGCATCCTACCCCCCTCCCCCTTACTTGACAGTTCCGAGCCAGACACCGTCCCTGCTTGTTGTTGTTCAAGTACACATGTGAAACCTCCAGATGGCTGTGAACTCCTGCCCGAGTACGACTGGCTGGTTAACTCGTCACTCGCGCCCACCACTCTTTTAGGGTCGGAGATTTTTTTAAGGGTAGAAGTAGAAGGGGCAGCTCGTAAGTGGCTGTTGTGTTTAAAATGAGTGTTTATGTCATTATTTTCAGTTTACATATCCAATATAGGTTTTATTCATTCAAGGCAGTAATATTTGTTCATAACTTTATTATTAGTAAGTCTGAGAAATACTGGATCCAAGCAAACAGCAACCAGAACGCACCCTGTCAAAATAAGAGCCATCCAGGATTCATCCATTCATTCATTCATCCAACAGGACTCGGCTCAAATTAAGCACTGGTTTTGGCTTTTTTCAAGGTGTATAAATATTTCTCTCTTTCCATTTGGAGGTCTTTTTGACATCAAACTGGTGGTGATCTTTTTACAACAAATATATACATGAACATTATTTGGGTATTCCCATCCATACATCCATCATCTTTACCCGTTTCATCTGGTGCCCATGTCCAGCAGTCACTGTGTGAGAGGCACCTGAACAGCTCCAGTCCATCACAGGGCCACATAGAGACAAACAATAAATTGCTCTCTCACTCACACCTAGGGACAATTTAGAGTTACCAATCAGCCTAATGTGCATGTTTTTGGTCTGTGGAAACCGGAGCAACATGTAACACAGAATGGCCTCAGGCCGGATGGCAAACATGCAGCCTTCTAGATGAAAAGCTTCGCCTTTCCGCCTGCACTTGTAACGTATGTTGCAGAGTTCTGTATATAGAGTTCAAGAACATTTATTATCCCCAAGTAGCAATTTGTTTAGACACATATATCTTAAATAAATCAAAATTTAACTATTCAGATATGAAAACTCCAATAAGTTTTAATGTAATGAACATTCAACTTGGATGTATTGAAACACACACACACAAAACTAAAACAAATCTAAACTAGTCTAAAGATATTTTTCAATGTAATGGCTAAAATGACAATAATTGTATCTTTTTATTGTATTAATAGGAGCCGAACATAAACAAACCAGTCCATTCACTGTTGCTGTGCAACATCTGGGTTTGATTTAACCATCAAAACTGCTCGTTACAAGCCAAGTTACCACTTTGTATGTGAAGATAACATGAGCTGCAACAGTTTAGTACTGTTTACTACTAATTGATGCAATAATCCCTGCAGAAGAAGGGGCTCTGGTCAGACTACAACTCACTTCTGCCAGCTACAGTTTAATACCAGATAAGTCAGGTGGATGACATGATTGGTTGCTCGTATTAAAATGATGATTTTGTATTTGTTGCATGGGCACCACCATCACATAATTACTTGTGACAGCGACGGATGCTGATGCAGCTGCTCAGCAGAAGATTCACGGTGTTGCCTAAAGTGTCAAACATAAATCTGATGCTGAAACGGTGATTAGAAGGAGGGGGGACCCGCAACAGGCAGAGCAGCTGGACAGAAGAAAGAAGGAAAGATATGGAGGTGTCTAGTTTTGTCAGCAAAATCAATTCAGCATGCATGAATGTGTTATGGTTGTTACAGTGCAATAATAACAGATTTTTGTCTGTATTGTTACATAAAAATCAGTTGCTTTTTTATAAATCAATTTATCTATTCCTTTAGCGTTGGTTCCTAACATTTCCATTCCAATTTTATTTAATAAACTGAGACAAACGATTGAAATTCACAAAAAATAAAAGTTAATTGGTGTAATTGGATAATAATTAAATTGGCAAAAATGTCATTCTTTATTCAAACGTTCATAGACCAATTGCGTCAAGTCCAAATGAGGTCTGAAGTTTTTGTTTCTCATGATAAAACAAACAAACAAACAAAAATAATGAAACATTTGTATAACAGGAAAGAGAAATCTGACAGTGTTTGCCTAAATAAATTAATTCCACCACCGGCCCTGTGTTGTCTCCTTAAGAAAGTAAGAGGATCGCGTTCTCTTAGTCTGGAATAGAAATGGAATACATTGACATGGGGGGTCAGACCCTGCCCCCTGAACTCTCCTACCCCACCCAGTCAAATCAAAGGTTTCAGCTGATCTTTATTGATTAGGTTTTAGAATATGGGAAGGGCTTCTCCCTTAGGTGCAGATGAGTAGCAGATGTTGATTATCTTGTGTGTGTGTGTGTGTGTGTGTGTGTGTGTGTGTGTGTGTGTGTGTGTGTGTGGGTGTGAGAGAGAGAGAGAGAGAGAGAGAGAGAGATG
>JARVGQ010001461.1:24182955-24193727 GCA_031762355.1 Hypsolebias martinsi | reverse complement strand
ATTTAAGGAGGGAGATTGGGAGTAACGGGACGAGTGCGTATGATTACAGGCTGGCACATGTCATGACAAAGGTCACTGAACTTGAACTTGGACTACTGTATCCACTGTATCCATACTTCGCTGTTTTTCACATTGCGGGTGGGCGTGGTCCCTAACACACACAATAAACGAGGGACTACTGTAATCAGCATCAATTTATATCAGTTTTGTTTAATAACTTATTTCACTGGCAAACAAAAGGTAGATGATCATACACCAGAGGCCAGTACAAAGAGGTTTAACCATCTGGAACAACAATATAAATATATATTTTTAGTGTATCACAGTGGACTTACCCATGCTCAAACTTGAACTAAAGTATCTGAAACATTAAGTGAATCAATTGGAATTCATTAACATCTAATCAAATTCTTCTTTTCTCATAGTGATCCAGGTTTTTATTGACTCTAATGCAAGATACCGGCAAGACGACACGTCTCATGTTCAAAGAGAGAAAAACTTTAATGGTAAACGTATCGCAGCGAATGTGACGGGTTAAAAGGCTTTAACATCCTGTTCACCAGCTCTGATATTAAAGTATGTTGTTTCTATATAAATTTGAAGAGTTATTTAAGCGGGGCACAAAGCCTCCGCAGGGCTAACTCTGAAAATGCAAAGCTAATTTGGACATCAGTTGGAACAAGTCTGCCCAGGATGCATTGGCAGGGATTTTAAGTGTGATGCATGACTTTAATTCCGTTAGTGGAATGTGGTCGGAGATGTGGCTGAAAGGGAAAGGAGGCCGGAGAGGAGGGGAAGGGACAAACGTAGAGGGGAATAAAGACAGAAAGAGGGGAGGAAGGAGTGTGAGAAGGAAAGAGGAAGAGGAGGGGGTCGCATTCCTCCACATTCTCTCTCGGACAGATTCGGGATGGACGAGAGCCAGCGGAGAGGGAAGGAAGGTGGAAGGTGGAGGAGAGGAGAGGGACGGCGGGGAGGGGCCGGAGTGGCTTTTGTCTGCTTCCCACGTCTCAAAGCCAGTCTTGAAAAATGAATAGACAGAGGAAAATCAATTGTATGACCTTCACAGAGAGAAAGAGAGACAGAGGGGAGAGAGATTGAGCAAGTGTGAGAGAGGGAGGGAAAGATGGAGGAAAGGAAGGAGTAAACAAAAAGGGAAAGCTAACGGCAGAAAAAAGTCAAATGACCCTTGATGTGCGCTCCCTTTTGGTTTGTGATTGTGTCTGTGCACTTACTTCCACGCCACATTCAAGGACTTGTTGAAATCATTTATATTTCAATACCTCCACGTTGAATAAATTTTTGCTTTGGGGGACAGTTTTCCGTTATTTCACTGCCTTTATAAATGTCCTGCTAAGAAGTAAGTCTGATTTATGTTAACCCAAATTTCTCCCAAGATTTCTTCTGCGTGTGGTTTAGCTCACCACGCTGATTAAGGCTTTGGCGTTCGCACCAGCGAAGCTTCTGGGACCTCACTGATGCAAATATGCTCATGTTTAGAGTATTTTGGGGGTGGGGGGGCAGCTATGCCAAAGCGTTTACAAGGAATTACAGTTTCACGCTCCAGTCCAACACTGCGCCTATTTCTCAGCCGTCTGTTTAAAAGAAAAGAAGTCTGATTTGTGTGTCACTGCTGCTCCGGAGCAACAGACTGAACAAATACCAGCAGATCTCCTCTGACTGAGCCTCCTTGTTGCGTTTCTTCTTTTTGTGATCGTAGGTGTGGTCGTCTTTATTTGATGAGCCTTTGGCGCCACCTTTTAAAGTAAATTTTATAGCTGCGGAAGTGTGCAAAACATTCACTTGTGGGCAATGAAATTTGCACTGTTGTTGCGTTTCGACTTCCGGAGTGCAGTGGTGCCTCACCGTTATGCGTCACGTAAACATATGCAGAGTAAACTGGAGCATGTCGCTTTGTCTAATTTAGCAGTTTTTGGCAGAGAACATGTTATCATCCTTCTGCATAAAAGTGACGTTAAAAAAGGCAGCCTGTAATAACACAGTTTCACTTTTTCTTGTTTAACTGTATAAATTACAAAAAAAAAATAAAACATTTAACCACTGTTAACCCTAACCCATATTTCAATGGTTGAACCGTGGCTAGGCCTGTCACGATAACAAATTTTGTTGGGCGATTAATTGTCTCAGAAATTATTACGATAAACGATAATATTGCTTGAAATTTGACAATAATCAGTACAGGTAATTATTGTCAAATTTAAGAAGAAATGTTTAATTTGTTTTGCATGTACAGGCTGTCCTCGAGTTCCGGCGCCCCCGACCTACGGCGTTTCGGATTTACGAACGGCACCTGAACGCACCATATGACGTCATACGGGCTGCACACGGCACTATTTTTGATTATTTTCTGAGGGCTTTTTTTTTGTCTGTTAGCAAGCTAACTGCTTTAAAATACATTTTAGAGGTACAAAATGAATGCTGGCGATGTTTTAGGTTGTAAATAAGGCGTTAAAAATGCCGTTCCGGCCGAAAAACGGGACGTACGGCCCCTTTTACTTTCAGTTTCGAGCTACGAACGGTCCTTAGGTCCGGAACTCGTTCGCAACTCGAGGACCACCTGTAGTACCTTTTTTCGACCACCGGATGGTAGTATAAGACTGTTTGAACCGAACGCGTTCAAGGAGTTCGCAAGTAAGGGAGTGAGCGTGTCTCTCTCTTTTTTTTTTTTTTTTTTAAAGAAAAATGGGAGGGAGGCCCCTTGACGTGACATGGGTTGTCTCTCTTCGGTTCTCAAAATGGAGGACGGTCGGTGTGGTTTGAGGTCTTTAGCATACCATTTGTCACACAAAGCTTTTAATAAAAACAATCAGTAAACAAGTTCTCAGCTTCTTTTTGCAGAGAACATTTTTTTACACAAAGGCACAAGTTTCAACCTTGAATTTTGGAGCTTTGACAAAACAGAAGTTTTTTCCTGAGGTCGTCCTGTTAGCTTAGCTTTTCAGCTTAGCTGCTTTTAGTGATCCAAAAATGCCATTTTGGATGGTTAAAACAGATTTTAAAGAGAAAGGGAGGTGTCAGTGAAGAGCACCAGAGTTGAGCCTTTTGTCATCCAAAGTCTTCAGTAGAAAGAGACATGACGATGAAACTGATAAATTAAAATGGGGGCAACAATTTTCATTTGTCATGCGATTAATTGATGTATTGTTTATTGTGACAGGCCTAAATGTGGCTCCTTTTTATGTTATAATTTACTCGTCTGCTGTTTAAACTTGTCAACAAAACGTTTCAAATGTTTTCACTGGACATTTTACAACTGATTTCTCTACTCCTGCGACTCATAGAAAACAAGTTGCTTTACAGGAACTATTGTACATGAGCATTTTTCAACAAGCCGAAAAGAATAAACAACCACATACGTCAGCGTTAGCGTGCTGTGCATGACTGTCTGTTTCTTCTCATACAGCCCCCATGTCACAGTTTGAGATAGACTGAACCCTGCAATGTAGACTTGCACAAGGAGCTTAAATAAAAGTTAATTTTATTATTAATCAAACAAACAAACAAACAAACAAACAAACAAAACAACTGTTGAGGTAGCAAATGAAAAAAATAAAAAAAACAAGGATCAGACTCTGGGAAGACCTGGAAGACTTGAGGAGGACCAAGGAACCAGGGGTGTAGGAACATGTAATGGTCCACTGAGGGGTGAATGATGAGAGTAGTGGCTGCAGCTGTGACAGGTGAAACAGGAAGCAGGTGTAGATGAATGAGGCAGACTGACTGAGGAGCAGAGGCTAACTGTGGAAAATGACTGAAAATGACAGAAACACAGCAAGGAACAAACTGAATAAAAAGAAAAACACAGAAACAAAACACCATAAGAAATAAACCTAAAAACTATAGTTAATACTGAAATATGCTGATTGTGACACAGTCTACATTTAAAAACTGAGATTTTATGCTCTGTTTGGTAATTTTATAAACGCTTTCCAAACTGATTTTTTTTTATACTTTTGTAGTGAACCTGTGTGGACAGGAGATACAAATGTTTTCAGAAACGATAGCGTAGCAGCCATGCCCACTGTCACTTGGTGCCCCAGAAGCACCAACAAGTCTGAAGATGCATTCACTGTTTGTTTCTTGCTTCATCCTGATGCTGCTGCTGTAAAACTTTGATCAAGTGATGAAACGGTTAACAACTGACAGAAAGCTGTAAAAAAAAATATCAAGGGGAAAATGCAAGTTTTGTTAGAATCCCTTGCCAAGCTAAACATGCTCTTTCTTTATATTTTGATGATGTTAATGTGGACAAGTGCACCATCTATTGGTTTAAAACAGCAATGTCAGCATTTTTGTTAAAATGTTGATGAATAAGTAAAAAAAACTCCTTAAAAATGTCTGAAGCATAAGAAGCTTTAGTGTACGTACAGCCTTTGTCTGGCTCACAGTAAAATGGAAATTTTATCACCTAATCTTTAAAACAATAAATAAAATAAGAATTCCAGCAGTTTCTTATTACCATTTTAAATAACAATACTGATGGTTAATAATAATTACTAATCATTCTTTCATCCTACATTGAGCAGTAGATTTTTTTGAACTAAAAACGCCATTCAAAAATATCTCAAACTTATTTATGTGTCCTCAGACAGGGAATACTGGAAAAAATGTAAAGCCATGTTGTTTTTTAACAGTCATATCAGATTGAATATTGAATTTGTTCAATTTTACTAACTAGCATTTTTTTACTTGTGTGAATGGTTTTGCACCGTTCCCTGAGATGACTTTTGTTGTGAATTGATGCTACTATAGTGTATAAAACTGGATTGATGCTGATGTTATGAGGTTAAAAAAATGCATTCCTTAATATTATTCAAAGTAACCAGTGGTGGAGACATAGTTTTCATTGGGGTGGCCAGTCTAGACCATTGTTCACACAAGAGGGGCCCAGACAATGACATGTTTTGCTTCCTTAATGGCAAGATGTGGATCAAGTACTGTAGTGCTTCTTGGTCATTCCTTAATTTACTAACATTACCAAGCAGAATCGCATCATGAAGACCCACACGATCTCCTAAATGTGTTCATTCCATCCATCCATTCATCCATCCATTATCGTTACCTTCTTCCCTTTCGGGACGCGGGGGTCTCTGGTCCCCATGTCCAGCTATCATTGTGCAAGAAGTGGATTTCCAGTCCATCACAGGGCCACATAGAGACAAATGAGACAGACAACCATTCACTCTCACTCACTCACACCTAGAGACAATTTAGAGTTGCCAATCAGTCTAACATGCATATTTTTGGTCTGAGGGAGGAAACCGGAGTACCTGGGGAAAACCCATGCATGCATGGAGAGAACACGCGAACTCCACCCAGAAAGGTCCCAGACTGGGTTTTGACCTGGCGACCTTCTCGCTGAGAGGCAGCATCTCTACCAACTGAGCCACTGTGCTGCCCTAAATGTGTTCCTAAATTAGTAAAAAAAAAAAAAAATCTGAAACATTGTGAAAGTATTGTTATTTTATTTGGTGAGGAAATACAGAACACAACAGTATTGAGCAATGCAGTTTTACCGGTGGTTGGGGTGGCCGAAAAATTAATCTATGGGGGCCAAGGCTACCAATGGCCACCCCCTGGCTTAGCCATTGGTAAAATAACAGTTTTGTGCAAATGGTCCTCTTTAAAAACCTTGTGTGTAAGGTTTCCACAGTTTGTGCATCTTTAATGAAGCAGAGAAAGCAGAACAGCAGCTGGAGGACTCCCCTGCCTTTTTTAAGGTACATCACGACGACAGCTCCCCGCCAGCAACAGCTGAAGCTCTTGAATGTCTCACCTGGTGAGGTCAAACACACCTCTCTCCTCCCAACACTTGTGACATTGACTTTCATGCTGCCTCCTGTCGCTCCCTTCTTCTTCCTTTCATTTCTTTCGTCTCATCCACCGTCCCTCAGACCTCCCTCATGTCTTTTGAGATCTCCCCGTATCTGCCTCCCCTCTAATCCACAGTGTTTAAAGCAGCCGGGGCTTTTAAGGGAAGTTAATTGCACTCAAATTATGTTCGACCGCAAAAGGAGCGAGGGAGCGACTGAGAAGGGGCCGAGAGATGGAGGGAAGGAGGGGAGGGGTGGATGCCAGAGTGAGAAAATAATTGTGCCACAGAAAGATGCTTAGGGTCACTTTCTCTCGCTCGCTCTGCCGAACGGCCGAAAACTCCACATTCGGATTGGGGTAAACAACTTGGTGCGCTGTCAGGTTTTTTGTTATGAAAGGGTGAAACTATAGAGCAGACCTTGTGGGACAAAGACAGATGAGGTTGGGAGAGACTGAGCAAATGGTTATCTGTTTGGTTCCCATGGTAACAACTTAACCTAGTTAAAAAGGTCAAAACTGAAGGGGTCGAGAGGAAGACGGTGTGTGTGTGCAATTATTACTCATGGACTAAAAAGGCACTAAATTATGTATTAGACAGAGCCATAATAAAAATGCTTCAAATTTTTCATTCAGTCCTTCAAACCTTTTCTTCTTGTGGAGCGCTGGGGGAGACCCCAAGAATTGACCCGCAAGTCAGACTCTAATTAACGCGTCCGATTGCACCCTGTCCCATTCTGTCTCCTATTCCCCCAATGAAATTAAACCTCAGAGCAGAGTCCTGGAGAACTAATGGAGAGGGAGGGTGACAGAACGTTCAGAGATCTCAGTTTCGCTCTTTGATCGACAGGTTTCACGCACAAAAAACAACTGAATACAAGTTCCACAGTTCGTGTTTCAATTTAAGCCTTAATTTTTTGTTATGTGATTACGATGTAAATAAATTAAAGCGATGAGATCTGTGTGGTTGGCAACGTGCTTTGAATTCAGCCGATGCAAGGAATGAGTAATCAAGGAGCTGATTTTTTTTTTAAAGTTGGCTTTGTTGGCAACCTGGGTTCATGCTTTAGATGTAGAATTAACATCCGACTTGGGAGTGAAAGTTGTGTTTCAGGTGTGAATTAGAGCTGAAATCGAGTTTCTGTTTCATTTAACCTTAATATTTTTTGCAGTTTTGAGGCCCCAAAGCTACTCTGTAAAAATGAGAAAACTGATTTAAATTAAAAAAAATACAACAAACACCAAAAACTCACCAACAGTTACAGCCCAGTGAATGATATGGAGAACTGGTGTAAAGAGTGACATACAAAACTAATAAATAGGAGTTTAAATGTGAAGAAAACATCAACATTCTGACCACAGCATGAAGTTCCTGCTAAAACGTCAGCTCTTTAAGAATTTTATTTTAGTTGTCTGATCATCTCAGTGTGTCACAGCTTTTGTCTGATTGTTCTTCTGATGTATTTGCATAAGAATATTTGCATTCCTGAGCTTAAATGTACACAGACTTATACAAACGCCTCACAGACTCATGTGCAGAAGTATGAGTTCACAGCACCACCACAGATGGATCTTTGTTCTCGGGGAACGATATCAACATAGCTGTGAGACTGTGTCTTCACATGTGTGTAAACACACACACACACATCAGGTCTAATGTTTTGGTTTCCTGGCCAGCCCTATTGTGCCATGGCAGCCTTTAATAAATGGTCCTCAGTGTATTTGTGTCCGCTACCAGGAGTGTATGTGTTGGCGTGCGTGTGTGTGCATGTGTATGGGTGTAACTGACTCATCTGTCAGCCCTGTTGGCCTCATGTCATGTCTAGCTTTTCCTTCTCCCCGCTGACACTACTCAGCACAACTGATCACCCACCATCACCTTCACCCCTCCAGGGAACTGTGGCATGAAAGTCAACACACGCTTCGAGTATTTTTATTCACTCTAACTTACATCAGGGAACGTGTGTGTGTCTCTTGGTCTCTTTAGCCTCACTCTTATGTGGTCATGATGGGGGTTTCTTCCTCCAGGCTTCCCGATGCTGCAGCGCCCCAGAGGGGAGCCTGAGAGGCAGGCAGAGAGCTCCATGGGCTCCCCATCCCCCCTCCAGGCAGCAACTGACTGCGCTGAAGGCTCTCAGCATCAAACCCCTTTTCACAGACCTGAATGGACTTGCCCTATTTATATTCACACTCTGTCACAAAGAGGGGACCCCAATCTCACAATGCCACAGTGGCTTTGTCCGGTAACTCTGTATTTATGTGTGCGCATGAGACAGAGCTGGTGGGGGGGTGGGTGGGTGTTGGTATTTGTTTTGTTTAACAGCAGGGCATGTTGCTGTTGTTTAGTCAGTGCACAGAAATTCAACAGTGTGTGTATTACGAAGTGTGTCAAGTCAAAGTCAACTTTATTGTCAAAACTGCAATATGTACAGGACATACACAGGATTGAAATTGCATTACTCTCAGACCCCTGGTGCAACAATAACCATTTAAGTATTAAAACATTTAATAAACATTAGCATAAAATGAAATTTAAAAAAGTGTGATACTGTCCTGAGTTTAAGTATAGTAGTATAAAAATATAAAGTATATCTATAAATAAAATGACGGTTCTGACAATACAGTAGTGTAAATAATAGTAATAGTGTAAATGTTGTTTTTTTTGTGTGTAGATTAATAGGCTCTTTAGAGAAAAGGAAACGATCTACTGAGGAGAGTCTGTACATCTTGTCACCCCCTCTTCACATAATGAGTCTTCTGTCCAGCTGGTACACATCAGGACACCAGGGACATTGGTTGTCTTTCTTTGTTTTTCTTCTGCACTTGATTTATGAGCTCCTCCTGCATAATAATTTATTCAATAGGTTCAGCTCATCAAAACTACCTTCAGAAGCAAGTCCACACAGGTTCAGTCAGGCATGTGTAGATTTATTGCAGGCACGCAGCGTCACGCTATAATAACACGTCCAGGGATGGAAGCTACAAACTGCGTCTCCTTACCTTCCAGCTGAGACTGCAGGTGGTGTGGGGGCTGCTTGGTAATGGTTCACATTTAAAGACTGTAATGGGGAGAGCGGTTGTTTAAAGGGTCTCCCTGCTCCCCTTATGTTTGTGGTTTTATGTTTTTTTCAAAAGGGGCCAAAAAGGGCTCTGTTCAAAAGGTGTTTAAAGTGTGATTCCAGCCAGTTTGTCTTGTTTTTTTCTTGTTTCACTCACGTGTCATGACACAGACATGATTACATGGTGAGGATAGCAAACTGGTTGTGTGACTGCAGCAACACAACAACATCTGGATCCCAAAAGGCATTTTTCAATTAAACCCAACCAGCTTCGTTCTTTCTTTCCTCCCCCTCAGCTCACGCTCTTCCCCCAGTTTTAATGATTACCTAAACGGTTGTTTTTAACCCCTCCTCTCTCATGTTTTTGTTTTTTACAGGCCAAGCCTATTTATGCTGGATGGCTGTGCTTGGCCCCTGAGGGAACTGACTTTGACAATCCAATGCAGAGATCCCGGGTAAGTGTGTGTGTAATTATTCAACAAAGTGTTCTCACCAAGACTAACCTGAGAAGAGACGCGTCCCAACGTTTGGGACTGACCCTCCGATCAGGCTGTTCTGATATGCACCTGGTTCTGCTTCCAGAAATGGCAGCGGCGATTCTTTGTGCTGTATGAACATGGCTGCCTGCGCTTCGCCCTGGACGAGTCGGTGAGTGGGGCGTGGCTCCTGCTGCACACACACCTGCCCATTTCTTTGAATGCTATAGCTAAAGTGAAGTGGGCTTTAAGTGATGTTCTAGTTAATTGGCATTCTGTTAAACATTAACTAACCAATAACCGCTAAACATGCTGGAAAAATAAACATTTCAACATCAGCAGTGAGGTAAAAATTACATGAATCAGCAACACCTGAAAGATTACTGTATTCTCATAGATGTATTTTTTATTTGATATATTTACAAGCAGAAATGTCCTGCTTACCATCTTTTCCGCCGTACACGTCGCTCCGCCATATAAGTCGCATCAGTCCAAATATGTCTAATGAAGTGGAAAAATCTATAAATATGCTTCTTTGCCGTAAACGGCGCATATATTATACGTCACCGCTGACACGTGTTTTTTACATGTCACTGCTGACAACCTGGAAATATGAGCCAGTGTGCCAAAAATTGATTGGCTGCTAAATGGCGGGAGTGGGAGCATGCACAGGTGGACTTTACCAATAATTTAACAAGATTAACACTGAAAAACAATTATTTGTTTGCTCGACATTATAGTAAATGTGTGTCTCAGTTTAACTTGTCCTTGACGGTCCAGTCAGCTGCATTTTCAAAAGTATTCGCTGCCTTGGTGCTGCCGAGAGCGCACAGACAGGGAGGAAAAAAAGGAAGGAGGAACACTGCACGTTTCTTAGAAATTTAACAAGAGAAGCATCTAAAACAATTATTTGCTCTCAGTTGAACTTTTACTTGATAAATGCACTTCACTGGTCAAATCAGCTTCATTTCTCCAGGGCAAAGCAGCAAAATGAAGCTGATTTGACGGTTGCTCCAAGCAAACTGGACGAAGTTGGCAGGCTATGGCAAGCCAATTGTGTCATTAATAGCCACTTTTACCTATTACATGACATAATGGCATGCCTTACTACTTGAGTGCCAGCTAGTGGCTGAAAATGGTAGTATTCAATATTTTCTGTCAGAATGAAAGAAAACGGTCATATGTCAGTCAAAATTGTTTTATAAATATGGGACAAAATCCATAAATACGTCGCTTCGACCTGTAAGTCGCAGGGCATGCAAATTGTGCAAAAAAACATGACTTATAGGGTGGAAAATTTGGTACCTGAATGGGACAGGATCTAAACTTGTACAGGTAGTCCTCGACTTACGAACGGGTTCCGGACCTAAGGACCGTTCGCAACTCGATTTTGCCGTAACTCGGA
>JARVGQ010001461.1:24165212-24177241 GCA_031762355.1 Hypsolebias martinsi | reverse complement strand
TTGATGAATAAAATACATTTTATTGATAAATAAAAAAATATTAATTTCTTACTTTGAGCTGGTCAAGCCTGTCTCGTCTTTTAGCATGTAGCTCGATGCACATCTGAGCTCTGCAGCTTCACGCAGTCCAAACTGTTTACAGGACGGACTGTTAGTATATTAACTCCATACATTTGGAGCCAAAAAAAAAAGAGTTAATAACTTACTGAAAGTCCTTTCTCTGCGGTGTCCATCAAAACAAGCTGGGCCCTTAGCCTTAGCTCCGTCATGATTAGCTGCACCCATTTGCATTAGCCCATCCAAAACAAAAATGCTGCTACAGCTGTTTGTCCTCCTTTTATCATGTTTTCTCGGTGTCCATCCGACATTTTAGGCTGCCAGGCAGACATCCATCGTTAACAAACAGAGCTGCTAAAGGCTGCAGCTAACGCCTTTCACCCTCCCGAACACAGCCTGCTCCAAAATGTAGCTACCTCGTGCGTCCCACAGCATGGTCTGGTCTTCAGTGCAAACATAGCCTGCTGCTAGTTGTAGGTAGCTCGTCCGATAGCATCTGTAGTATTACTCTGCCGTGACAGAGCTGCTAAGGCTGCAGCTAATGCATTTCACTCGACAACAACTTCCACCAACTTCTCTCCACCACCCGTCGGTTCGTGTGACCGGCTAAACAACACTGCCAAAAACCGGCTAAATAACACTGTTGGAAACTGGCGGAAACTGCCGCAAACTGCTGCAAACTCGCTAAATCGACTTTAAAATTATAATAAAAAAATAATAATAATAATAATAATAATACGTTATTTATAAAGCCATTTAAAACAACCACAGCTGCAACAATGTGCTGTACACATGAAAAAAGGTACGTAAAATTAAAAAAACAACAACTTTTTTTCATATTTTTATTATTAATTATGATGCGATCGTAAGTCCGGGTTTACGTAAGTCGGGGGCGCCGTAACTCGAGGACTACCTGTATTTATTTATTTAGTTCTTTTTTTTTTTACGTTACTTGTGCACAACATGGGGGAGTGGTGGTGCAGAGGTTAGAGAAGGCAAGCCTGAGATTGTAAGGTCACTGGTTTGACCCCCAGACTGACAGCATAAAAAATGTGGGTGGGAAAGGTACCCACATCTGTCTCCACCCTCATTTGCCCCACCCCTGGCCCTTAAGCAAAGCCCTTACCCCCCACCAGCTGCTCCTCCGGGCGCCCTGGATGGCAGCTCTCTGCTCCACACAGAGGGCTGTGGTAGCTCGGTGGTCTGTGGTCGTGTCAGGAAGGACTTCCGGTATAAAAACAGTTGCTAAGTCTTTGTGTGAGTTAGTTCACTGTGGCGACCTATGAGGGAAGGAGAGACCGGAAGAAAAAGAAGAAGAAAAAAGTGTGCCCAACACGTGTGTTTTTATTTTTTAATTTTCTTGTAATGAACCATAGTCTGGGCACAAGCAGCTTGGACTATCTGCCAACAGGCTCTTGTTATTGATCAAGCCTCAGGCAGACATGGATGGCCTGCCGTAGCCTACATGGATGTGGATCTATCGTTTTGTACTAAACGTTTACTTGTGCAAAATGTATTTTTGTTCTTTTCATCCTAATTAAAACATTTTTCCCCAGATGAGATGAGAAACTAGGCTTGACAGAAACCTGCTTTACGGTAAGACTGCATGAAGCCTGACCGGCGTCATTACGGCGCCACTCACGTGACAGTGGAGCGCCACGTCTCAGATAATATAGAAATCTGAAATAAAAGGGTTGAAGTTTAAAAAATAAACTGATTTTATTATTATAAAATAAATATGGGATAAGAAATGCATTTATAATGAATTTCTATGTGTCAGTTTTTCTCTGAATTAAGGCTCAAGGGTGGTAAAGTGACGGGGACTTTATGGGAGCATTTGAAACAATTTTTCAAAGTAAAAAATAAAAAAAATTGAACTTTTTTTTAATTATTAGTCAGGAATGGTTGTATTTACTGACAACACTTAAAAAACAAAGAACTATAAATACAACCACTAACAAAAATATCTGTGTGACTCATTTTTACCCAAGAAATTTCCCACAGAAGTGTGCTCGTACAAACGATGTGAATCGTTTGCATGTTTTGCTGTGCACGTCCGACTGCGCTCGCCCTTCTCTTTGAACCGTAGAAGCGACACAATGACATGACACCGCTGCACCTTTGAGTGAAACACTGCACACAAGAGCCGTCTCCGAGTATTGTTCTTGTGTTGCAGCCGAAACACCCGATACGCAGACGTGAGCCACAGGTCATGTTCTGCACAGGTGTGATATTTTATAGGCTTCTGTGACACAAAGCAGGGAGAGTTGCTGTGGCTTTTGTCTGAATAAAGCAGGTCAACAGGGTACAAATATTACCCCAAAGCCTGAAGCCAATCTCGTCAAAGATAAAAAAAGAAAAATGTTTTTATGTTCCTTTCATTCTTTAAAAAGCAAAACTTGAGTGTCCCAGCTTCATGATGCGCTTATCATATATTAAATACTACCAACGGTCTACCAGTCATTTCAGTTTAATTCAATGTCATCGTCATAACCCAGAAGACAGATGTGTGTATAATTCTCGGAAAATAATTTTTGGATGCATGTCTACACCTCAATAACTTTTAAGAGTCAACCCAGTTCAAGATGGCCGCCACGACAAATGGACCACAGCATTTACGAAAAGTCAATGGTGTCAAAATAACCAAAACCCACAGTAAGAACTCCCTCACACAACAATCCTGAGTATCTGCTAAGTTTAAACATGGTGGTGGTCAAAGGTCAATTTGACCGACGACGTTCTCCGTGGTGTAACTCAACAAACGGTCTAACTAAAGAACATGGAACGGCAGCTGACAGGTGGAGAACTCACCTGTTCATGATGACCAGCCCAACCAAACGATCAGACGTCACCAGAAACACTCACGGTTTCTTTGGTGGAGGCAGTCTTAGTAACAAATAAGCTCCAATGTGGAGCCACCCTGGTGCGGTTACTCCATGGACAACTTACTGTGCACCGTCTTACAGATGGACAGATGGGGACAATCTAGGGGACAAAGGATTTGACATTTCTATGTTACTGAGATGTCAAGCTGGAGCTGTGAAAGTTTAAACTTAGGGGCCACATGTGACCTTGAGCTCTGACCTTGTGACCTTGAGCTCTGACCTCGTGACCTTGAAATCAAAAGGGATCATCTTTGACCCACGAGGTGTCCAGCTAGGCAGTTTGACATTTCTGTGTTGAAGGGTTATTAATTTAGAGCTCGGACAAGTCAAGTCATCTTTATTTATAGAGCACAGTTAAAACAGATAAACTGCTATCAAGGTGCTTTACAACAAACAGAGAAATTAAAAACAGAAAACTGTAACACACACTAATGCTAACTATGAAATTAACAGCAACAAAATATCATCAAAATGTAAAGAAACAGAAACAAAATACACTAAGTCATCTCACCCAGTATGAAACACTAGAGAGAACAGGTGAGTTTTTATCATGGATTTGAACAGGTGAAGGGAGGAGGCCTGCCTAATGTTGGGGGGGCAGGTTGTTCCAAAATTTGGGGCAGATGACTGAAAATGCCCGATCTCCTCGGAGCTTCAGTCGTGTTTTTGGAACCTCCAAAAGCATCTGATCAGATGATCTCAGAGCCCTCGAGGGAACATATGGTTCCAGCAGCTCAGAGAGGTAGAGGGGAGCGAGGCCATTTAGGCATTTATAGGTCAACAACAGAATTTTAAAGTCGACTCTAGTTCTCACGGGGAGCCAGTGAAGGGAGGAGAGAACTGGTGTAATGTGCTCAGACCTCCGTGCACCGGTTAAAAGCCGAGCTGCTGCATATTGGACGAGCTGAAGACGTGTGAAAGAGGCCTGGCTGATTCCAGCATACAATGCATTGCAATAATCCAGGCGGGTTGTGATGAACGCATGGATTAGTGTCTCAAGGTCAGGTCTGGACAACACATGAAGGACAAATGATGACGAAAATAATAAGGAATCAACCAATTTGATGTAAAGGTCCTAAATGAAACCGTTAACTTGGGTCAAACTAAGTAGGGATGCAAGATATTGGATTTTCGGCCGATATGTTAAAACTTATTTGGCCCATAACGGAAACCGATATTTTATATACTTTTCTTTGTCAGAACATAGCCCTCTTATAAGGGAGTGGTGGCGCAGATGTTAGAGATGGTGGGCCTGTGATCAGAAGATTGCCAGTTCAAGCCCCATTACCGATAACATCAAAAAAGGTGCAACACCCACACCTGCCTCCACCTTCATTCGCCCCACTCTGGGCCCCTAAGCAAGGCCCTTAACCCCCACCACTTGCTCCCTAAACAGGTCTCTCTTGAAAATGTGTTCTCGTGGCTCAATGAGACTACCTGGATAAATGACGGGTAAATGAAAAAAAAAAGTAGGCTTATTTACTACAACAATTGTGCAACAGCTGTAATAGCTGGTAACATATATTCAGTAACAGCCATATGATATGCATTGCACTTTAACTTATATTGAATGAAAAGTGTTAAATGTTATTTATTAGCAATAGTCACCTGTGATGCTGTCTCACTTGTGGAAGCTTGTTCCAGGTTCCTAGCTGCAGTGTGGGATCTTCTGCACTCCTGTGCATGAAGGACAGCCTGTTTAATTTCACAGTTTTTGTCTATCTATTGTGCTGTAAGACTAATCATGCTAACATGGCTAACATCTGTGGTAAAACTCACGCAAGTGCTATCAGCTATTAGCTTCTCAATGATGTCAGAAATGACAGCTTGTAACTCGGGTAAGGCTACGTCGGAAAAATATCTCAGACTGGGGACGATGTAGCGAGGCTCATTGTAGTCCAAAAATCTTTGAAATCCGACATCCTCAATGAAAAATAAAACTTCTACACTGCAGAAATTTTGAATATTCCTCTTCGTTGTGAGATCAGGTAAGCATGTGTGACGTCATCACGTTGTGCTGCCGCTGCAGGCATCCTTGTCACTGGGTTGTCATACAAAAACAACAACTTTTATATCAGTGAGTTGTTTTAATGGAATGTCCGATATTGAAATGTAACGTTAACATCATCCGATACCATGCTGATATTGTGCATCCCTAAAACGACGTATTAATAGCAATGACTGATTGGTTTAAAAGTCATCAGCAGAAAAAGAAAAATTTGACTCATTTTCATCTAGATTTTCCTAAAACAACAGGAACCAGACTACCACAAAGTTTAAATATTGTTTCAGAAACACCAAAAACTAGAAAGAAATTAGGAAAAATGTTCCAAAAGCCACTCCAGGCCTTCAGCATCAGAGTTTACATTGCCCTTGTATTTTAAGAAGTACCACCAATAATCTACATATTTCTGATGAGTCTTGAATATCTTTGGCACCAGTCATGATGAACAATGAATGTGAAATACTAACGAAGAAACAAAAGTGATAAAGTTAACTTTATTGAGTGGGCATTGGAAGCTGAGCTGGATGTTAATCTTAATTTGTGTAAAGCGGGTAAGTATTGTGTTATGTGTGTATGAATGTGAACTTTGACATACCCCATGCCCTCTGGACAAAGACTTTTTTTTTAGATGTTATTTTCTTTGTTCGTACTTTAAATTCTGTAACTCACACAATATTTATTTATTTAAACAAATGCAGAATTGTTTGAAATTTTACTATTTCTGAAGGTTTTGAGTTCTGTGGGGACTGAATATGATAAGTTAGTGTTTGGAGGATGAACACTCCTGCTGCCCTGGGGTCAAAATGACCCCCTGAGTCTTTAGTTTTAAAACAGCAGGACAGTATCAGGGGTCATTTTGACCAAAGGAAACCAGGTGGGTTAAAACTAAGCAAATTTTCTTATTTTAATTTCTCTCTCAGATTACAGAAGTATCTTTTTGAGGTTCACAACATCTTTAACATCCCTAAACATATTTAAAACTGAATTTATTACTTTTAGTCAACTAAATGTGCAATTTATTTTAGGTTGGATGCTAATAAAGTTTCTAAAGCACGCCAATCCGACTATTCGTTGATTGCTTTTAACTCAGTGTAAAATCATAACTTGTTTTGTTTTTCATCTTTAATTGAGTTTAAGCTCTTAATGCATTTTAAAAACACCCCGAAGTGCCTTTGTGCATGGAATTACCCACACATACTCACCTTGTCTTTACTGAGACATCTAATCATCACTGTAAAACCTTAACCTGAACTGCATTATAATTGTTTTTCTTTCATGAACGTACATGGTGAAACGCACAGAAGGAAAAACACGGGTTGCTTTAATCGAATAAGTAATAAATTATGGCTAATTTGCAGTCTTGCTTTCTCACTGTCATGGGATACCGGTACTTAATGCTCAATAAAACCTGTCTTGTTTTTTTTTTTTTTTTACACACAAAGAGAAAGTCAAATTAGAAGAAAAGCAAGAATACTAAAAATAAAATAAACTGTTTTACAGCCCCAAATCAACAAGTTATTGATTATCTCCTGTTTTTCGCTGCAGTTCGACGATCAGCTCATTCTCTGGCCACTGACATGTTTGAGCAGCACTTAGGAGCTCACCTCCTGCAGGTAATAACACCCATACTGTTTTTTTATGTCTCTTTTTCAACATTTTATCCAGTAGGCCTTCTTCCAGCCTTATTTTCCCACAGCATAGACAAACATCTTGTGCTTCTGTGTGTAAAACGCCCAAACTATAAAACATGTGGCATGTTTGGACGACGGTGCTTTAATGTAATCCTCAATTATATATTCACGGGCAAACTCCCAAACGCATTTGTATACACAGACGCAAACGTGATGAGGCTCAGATGCTCGGACACTGTTGTTGCCATAGAAAGCCTCCCGTTTGGGCTGACAGACGAATGGAGCCTGAGGGGCTTTTCTGAGGAAGGGGAGTTGCAGGAGTGATGAAACGCAGTACAAAGGCTCAGAGGAGGCGCACAGGAAAGTAGCCCTGCAGATTTTGACCAGGAGGAGTGTTGAGGGTTGGAGGGAGACAAAAAAAAAAGCAAAATTCAGAAGTGAGGAAGGTTGTGTTAAACCAAAGAAACACCACGTGTGTCTCCGGTCCTCCGGCATTCTAAGGAGGAATGGAAAAGCTGGGTGAGCGGTGCTGATAGAAATCAAATTAACGCTCCAGAAAAACTGTATGATTCTCCCCCCTCCCAGCCATCCTCCCTCTGTAATAGCCCGATAATTGCACTTTAGTTCTCCGACATTCAGACGGCTGGTTTCTCCCTCGCTGCGACACATGACGCCCCCCACCCAGGTCCGGTCATTTGCATACTGGATGTGTCAGTTGCATAAATTACCACAGCCACTTTAAGCATCGGGGCCTGGCCGGGCCTCCAAAATAGCACTTTTTTTCCTCATCTCCCCACAGCTCCAAGTGGCCCCGGTCCTGGAGCGTCTGTGAAGCTGCGTCGACTCACTCCTGGATGCCTGTTATGACGATTAATATTGTTCTCTGAAGCAGTCCCCCTCTAAATGGACTGTCTGTATACCTTTCACTTCTCATTAGAATCAGCGCCGCCCGTAATGACTCTGGATTTATCTGTGTCTGCTGTGTGTTTACGAGCGTGTGAGGCTGAGGCTTTGTCTCCAACTTTATTGCAGCCGATTGAAACAGCCCTGCTCTATAAGCTGCCTCTCTTTGTTCAGCGTGTTCACGCGTGTCCGTGCGTGGACGTGTGCACGCGTTGCGTCTCCGTGTTGTTGTTGTTGTTCGACAAAGCAGCTGTTGTGTGTAGCTGCAGCTTGTGTTTAAGTGCGTAAAGTGCACTTGTGAATTGAGGCAAGAGGCCGAAGGGTGACGTGTTGTTTGTTCTGTAGCTCATTGCAATTTGTTCGATACATGCTAATTGCTCTAATTTGTCTGTCTTGTTTCTGTTTACCTTTGTGTGCGTGTTTGTGTGTGTAAATGTGTGTGTGCAGTCTCTAGATGGCTTTGTGTTTGTGGTCAGCCATGAGGGACGCTTCCTCTACATCTCAGAGACAGTTTCTATCTACCTGGGCCTCTCACAGGTAGGGTTACCTCACCTTGCTCCCTTTCACACAAACACAAGCGTATTTCCTTGTATACAAGTGTATTTGTACACGTGCGCCTGTCTTCTGCCCATGCTTTCATATTCTCTCTCAGGAGTGTGTGTGAATATCTTCAGCTGCACACCTTGAGCTCTGGAGTGCGGCTCCCACAGGGGACAATGCATCTCTCCCTTACTCCTTCCCACCTCCCTCCCCTCCGCTCCAGGTGCTAACCTCTGTTGATTGCCTGTGGCCTCTTGTACTGTGAATGTTAAGTCCTGCCATTTTGCCCAGATGCATAAATAATAACAGTAATTACTGGCCCAGCAATCAAAGTGTCGCCCCAGCGCGCTGGGCCTGTCTAGGGGAACAAATCGATAAGCATCTTAAAAGCCACATTGATTGTAGGGAAGGGTGGTGGTGGGTGGGGGAGTGGCGGGGGAAACACCAAGGGGGATGGGAAGATAGATATAGACAGCCAGAGAGTGTGGAAGGAAAAGGAGAGGAGGTGCGTGTGATAAGAGGAGGCTGAGGGATTGGTGCAGCATGAGAGCGGAGAGGGGAAAAATATTTATTTAAAGAAGTAATTGACTAATTTTATGTGAAAACTTACTGATTTGGGGATTTTGTGTCAGAAACTGTGGCTGGAGGACCCAAAGTTGAACTCTAGTCAGAGGAAATGTTATGAACAAATCTTACCTGTACAGGTAGTCCTCGACTTACGATGTAGCTCCGTTCCTACGCAGCGTCGTAAACCGATTTTCGACGTAAGTCGGAACGTACGTAATTACCGTAACATATACATGTACGGTACTGTATTACCAAGCACTTAGCCTATCCTAACACAGTACCCTACATAATTATCAATTATTATTCCATTTGAGAGTCATAATGAAGGGCAAAAAGAGTTAATGGCCTACTGGAAAGCTGGTGACGCCATCCTCCTCTGTCCAGAGCGGCGTACAGTACAGTATTCCTCCACCGCTGTGCCACTGCGTTACGACGTAAAACCGCGTAACTTGAAATAAGGCTTTTCATAGTGAATGGAAGATGCATCGTAACCTCGAAACATCGTAACTCGAGACCGTCGTAACCCGAGGACTACCTGTAGATATATCTGTGAACAATGTGACTGGTTAGTTTGAGTGCAGCCAAGTATTTTATGTAGTGTAATACTGAACATTGGTTTGGTTGTTAGTGGCATCGTGTCTGTTTTACCCACCGAGAAACATTCAGAAAGATAAACACTTATTATGCTGCATACTTTTTGCTTATCCTAGATGTTATTTTGGAACACTGTGATACACCTAAACTGTTCATTTTTTTATATGTTGTTTCTGTACTGACCCAGCTTATCACTTTTCATAATATGCAACAAGTGGATTATTCCTACCTGTTTATGCAGAAATTTTCATTATAGACATTAGGTATTTTTAATTCAATTGTTTTTATCCAAAATAGCTGTGCTAGGCTGGTTTAACAAGTTCTTATGTGGCACAGTAAACTTGTTTAAAGATTTGACTGATGGTGTTTATTTCAAAGTTTATCCCAAAAACTTTAATAAATTCACGCCCTGGTTACATGCGATTGATCTCTGGAAACAGCATTTTTCCAATGTTGGTGGTGGAAAACGTCACACATTTATGTCGTAAGGCTGAGCTTGTTAAGTCTGTTGTAATTTTCATGCCAGGTCTAGATGGCGCTGTATATTTTTTTAGTTCAATTACAACACAGTCACGACCATGAAAGCATCCAAACTGGAAATTACAGGTACGTAAGTTTGGACCAAGGATGAGGTTGGGTTGCTCCTACACAATAAAAAAGGGGGATCAGCACAAACATCACTCTGCTATCCACCATTGTCACTGTTCATCTACTAAGCACAGAGAAACTATTGACTGCAGCCACCAGTAGTGCCCAGTTTCACATCAATGCCGAGCATTTCTAAAATTCTCCACTCTTGAGACCTCGATTCAAAAAGCTTTAGCGTCAGAAAATGACCACTGCTATCGTGTGCTCAAACAAACAAAACACTCCAGAAATATTACGGTTTCATAAACTGAGCCCTAGTTAAATTGGACTGAATATACAAGAGTTTGAATTACGCTTCAAGACTTTACCAAAGGTGGTTCGGTGGCTCAGTTGGTAGAGTAGTTGCCTCTCAGCAAGAAGGTCGCTGGTTCAAATCCCAGCCTGGGACCTTTCTGGGTGGAGTTTGCATGTCCTCTGCATGCGTGGGTTTTCTCCGGGTACTCCAGTTTTCTCCCACAGACCAAAAATATGCATGTTAGGCTGATTGGTAACTCTAAATTATCCCTAAGTATGAATGAGAGTGTGAATGGTTGTTTGTCTCGTTTGTCTCTGTGATGGACCTGGACCTGTCCAGTATGTTCCCCACCTCTCATACATGATAGCTGGTCATGGGCACCAGTGACCTCCACGACTTGAAAAGGAAGAAACGGGTAAAATATAACGGATGAACTTGACCAGTTTCTTCCTGATATTCATTAGTTTAAACAAGAAATAATTCCTCATAAATAACAAGATCATCAAACTACATCTTTATTTATGGTTTAATTTTAGACACCTAAATTACAGAACATTGTATTGGCTATGAGCTAAATTTCTCAATACTCACAAAAGCGACAAAATGAGTCCCATCATTGACATTGTGTTACTTTTCAGTCACTGGTAATCTCAAAGCAAAACTGTCTTTCTTACATCTGCATCAACAGCAAATCCATAAAGCACTACCACAAGACAAGAAGATAAACCTACAGGGGTGCACCAAAAACCAGAACAAGGACTTGAGAGTTTGTAGCACAAACAAAAACTCACTTTTTACAGTTTTTGCTGGCTCCATGCGGTATCTCCTTACCCCTGTATACTGCAGTGAAGTAGCACATCAAGCAAAGTGTAGCCTACGGCCTACAGAGCTCAGACTCCACTGCTGGGATCTCCTCACAGCTCGTGTAGATAGGAGTTTCCACATAAATAAAATAAATAAATAAAAACAATCAAACTGCTCAAATCAACACTCAGTTTTTTTCAGTGCGAGTCCAAAAACCTAACAAGTAAGACTGGTGGCAGCTGGGAAAAAAAAGAGCACAAAAAGAAGGGAGTAAAAGAAGCAACCAGAAAGACAATTAACAGATAGAAAGAAAATAAAGCAGGGGAATAAGGGACGCACAGTGTGAGACAGTGAGTGTGTAAATAGTGCCTAAATGTGCGGTAGGAATGAAATTCGCCTAGGGATCGCCTCGGTAAACAAGGCAGCCGAGGCTTTGGTGGAGATGCTAATAAAACAGAGCTGTTCTTATCAGCTGAGCAGATGGCCTAACCCATCACGTCTACTCAAACAGGGCCCGAGCCACCAGCATTCTAATGAAATTATTTATGATCGAAGATTACATTCAAAACCTTGAGCACACAACACTGTGACTACCTGCCTTTAAAAATAAATAAAAAAGGGGGAAAACGATGGAAGCAGGCGAGGAAAAGAGTAGGTTTACGATCAGAGGGAGAGACAGCCAGAAAGGGTAGACAGAGTGATGTGGGGATTATATTAGAGGGAATATATAGAGGAAGAAAAACATGGAAAAAGAGAGAAAGGAAAAGCGAGAGGGAGAGGACAGGAACACTTCGGTCTGCTTTGTTGGTAAGTGGAGGGGGGTGGGCCGCAGGGGAGATGGGGAAGGACAGGCAAACAAACGATGCTCTGAGTGGAAAAGTATAACTGGTGGTTTGTTTTAGAGGGCATGTTGCCCTGTGGGTTGACCCTGCTCTGCGCCCCCATCCGTCTGACCCCTCTGCCCTGGCTTACACCCGGGCCGCTCCCCCGACGGTTGGGGGGTGCTTAACCGGCTTAGCCCAGGTCAGGCACCTTGACCAAGGGCACTGTTGTCGCTCACCCCCGGTGCATACAGGTATCTCTTTTTTTGGATTGTGGGGGGGGGGGGGGGGATTTCTTCCCCCCTGGTCTTCCGGGAATAAATCGGTTGGCTTTATTGT
>JARVGQ010001461.1:24061234-24080897 GCA_031762355.1 Hypsolebias martinsi | reverse complement strand
ATGATGTCACTGGGGAGGCAGGCTGTAAGTCCGAAATGCTGTAAGTCGGGGAGGCTGTAAGTCGAGGACTACCTGTATTTTGTTTGTTTTACACATTACTGTAGTCTATTACATTTATTTGGTTTGGTTTTGGTTATTTGTTTGAAAATAGCAGGAGCAGCTATCATAGTTTTGTACATATGACTGGTATGTCATACTATTTCTGTCAGAATAATTGTGTAATGCAAAAAAAAAAAAGTTTTCATATTGTATAATCAAGTTTGTAGCCAAAAATAAAGTGGACCTCATCTTCAACCGCTTCTGTTCCAAAAATACATTTCCAGTATAAACACACCCATTTGTCTCTAAGTGTGTAAAAGCACCTGCCCCTGTCAAGGACTAGACTACAGGTACATCTAAAAAATGGGACTATTGTGAGGGTAATCTCCATCACCAAGAACAGCTTGATTACTGACACCGCTGTTGACCTTAAGAAGTCTTTTCAGTTCACTTCAATTCAGTTTATTTATACAGCAACAATTCACAGCAGAAGTCGTCTCAGGACACCAAACAGCAACATTCATACAGCATACACAAAAATCAGTTTATAACAATATTCCTACAAGGAGCCAGCAGATTGCTTTTCACTTTTTTCTCTTTTCAGTTTTCACATTGTCAGTCTCCCTTCCTAAGCGAGCACAGATGCAACAGTGGAAAGGAAAAACTCACTCATGAGGAAGAAACCTCCAGCAGGACCAGGCTCAGGCCAAGCAGCCATCTGCTTTGACCGGCTGGGTTTGAGAGGAACGGGAAGGAGGAACGGATACACAATGGCAGGTCCACCAGCAGAACCAGGCTCAGGAGCAACCATTTGTTTCAGCCATCTGGGCCCAAGAGGACAGGAAGGAGAAATTAACACACAATGGCAGGTCCAGACTGAAGACCATCTGTTTTATCACTAGGAGGAAAGACAAAAAAAAAAAAAACTGAAATCACATGTTAAGAACTAATAATTACAAATACAAACCATTCAACTGTATGCATTTGTAACTATTCATTTGATGGAATGAGGTCAATTTGTCCTCCTTTGTCTAAGGTTATAGTAGCATCAGATAAGGAAAAGGTCAGAAAACCAAGCTGACTAACTATAGGATTTATCAAAAAGGAAAGTCTTAATCCCAGTCTTCAAACTGGAAAATGTGTCAGCCTCATGGACAGAAACTGGAAGTTGGTTCCACTAGAGAGGAACCTGATAACTGAAAGATCTTTCCTCCATTCTGCTTTGGAAACTCTAGGAACCACAAGTAAACCTGCAGTCTGAGAGTGAAGTGCTCTGTTAAGAAAATATGGAACAATAAGATCTGTAATATAAGATTGAGCTAGGTTGTTGAGGGCTTTGTAGGATAGAAGTAAGATTTTGAATTCAGTACAAACTTTTTGCATTGCATTTGTTCTACATGCTCATATTTCCATCCTTAAGAGCAATACAAGAGTATTGATTACAGTAGTCCCTCAGTACTTAGCGGTTCGTTTTTTGCGGATTTACTATATCAGTTTTTCAAAATAAGATTGAACATGACACAGTTGGTTGACTGATGGATGAGCCATGAATTGTTTATTTAAAATAAATTATTTTAAATGATTTTGCACCATGTGTGCAGTCCATAAGTACGGGGGGAAGCTCCCTCCTGCAGCTCATCAGCTGATCTCCTTCTCTGCCTCACACACATTTCTCCTGCAGCGGCTTTGTGAAGGCTAACCCTTTACTGTCCAGATGCACCGATCGACTTTTGTCTTCCAACTTAAAATTCTAAGTATGTCACTGCATAAAATCATCATAATCACAAAATATAAAAGTGTTAAAAAATTATTTTTTAATTATTTTAGAATTTCTGTGTTCAGTTGTTGAAGTGTAATTGATCAAGAAGCACATTTCTGCTCTGTGCTGCAGAGCTGAAACTGTGTGACATCTCTTTAATGTCCTGTTGCTCTTCTCTACAATTTGTATGGATTGTTTATTTAAACTGTTGCAGTTTTTAAATTTAAATTGTTTATTTAAACTGTTACAGTATTTAAATTTAAATTGTTTATTTAAGGAGGGAGATTGGGAGTAACCGGTGATGAGTGAGTGTGATTACAGCCTGGCACATGTCATGACAAAGTTTACTGAACTTGGAACTGAACTTGAACTTGGACTATACTGTATCCATATTTGGTGGTTTTTTTTACTTATTGCGGGTAGATGTGTTCCCTGCATCCGCGATAAATGAGGGACTACTGTATACCATTCTATGAAAGAGGGAAAAAAGCCTCTTGATAGTTTAGATAAACCTCAAAAGTGAATAACGTCTTTTTAGCCTGCTGACTCAAATGTTGTCTGGTTATCCACAGAGATCACTTTGGAGTAAATCAAGTACCACAATCTTTGTATCTATTAACTATTTCAACTGCTTCACCTTCAAAGTACCATTTCTCACGTTCATTGACCAAACCTCCCCTTCTAAACACAATAATTCTTGTTTTGTTGTTTTACCTAAGTTCATACCATGCAATTTACAAAAGTTTTTCAGAACACTGTTTTGCTTCTGTAGTCTGAAAGCAGTGCCAAATCATCTGCAAATAGCAAAGATGCAAGCTTGGTTATGCGATCATTCTGCATCTTTCAACATAGATTTGTACACATTTCAAAATAAAACAAAAAGTTCTGGACTAACCCTCCTAACCCTATGTGTCATTTTTCACCACTTTTATTGTCTGTCCAACAGGTCTCACTTGTAAATGAGTGATTGAGGCTCAATGTGACTTATCTGTTTAAATAAAGGTTGAATGAATGAATGAAAATATAGGCTATATACTGTATTTCTGAACAGCGGCTTGAAGAATAAAGATATTATTGATAACTGAATAACCTTTCCTGCACCCTACCTGTTCTTCATACAGCTTGCCGTGTATTCTCTGAAATCAGTCAACCTGTTATTCAATATGTTTATGAATACTTTACTCATTATGTCAAGTAAGGATATTCCTCTATAATGATTTACATCATGCCTGTCTCCACTCTTATACAGTAGACATGTAACTGCTAAACACCAAGTTTCTGGGAAATGTCCAGATTCTCAAACCCTATTTTCAAACGACAAAAGATAAGGTTCTGGAATGTGTAAAAATTTATTTTTACAATATGATACCATCTGGACCTGGAGCCTTGCCGTTATGCAAAGAGTAAACCGCTAGCCAGAGCTCATCCTGCGTGATGTAACTGTCCAGAACTGGATCATGGAAAGCAGTGGCCTCATGATTCTCTACTTCTTCAGAGACAGTGATATTGAAGTCATTGTCCATGTTGAAGTTACGGTGCGTCAGCCATGTTCTAAAATGTGTAAACCACTGACTAGGTGTTAAGTCTATCTATCGTCATACTAAATCTATTGAATCCAACAATGTTCAGTCAGGTCATCTGAGCCGTTTCTTTTTTTGTTGAGACATTTCGTCCTTCATTCAAAGGACTTCATCAGTCCGAGGAGCCACAACAAACTCAGTGCCACAAACAGCACATTGGACCCTCGGGCACATTGTGGCTCCTCAGACTGATGAAGTCCTTTGGATGAAGGATGAAATGTCTCAACAAAAAAAGAAACGGCTCAGATGACCTGACTGAACTTTGATGGATTTTGTACTTGGATTATTGAGCATGAACTCTGATGTCAGATATAGTGAAGTTTCTCATTCGTTGCAGCAGCTGTCGAGTAGCTACTGCTGAAACTTGCATCAGATATGATGCACCTTTTTGTTCTTAACAAATAAATCTGTTTCTTCAGGCGACATGTCTTTTTCAAATCATTCTGCAAATGGAAGTAGCCTTATCGGCTGAGTGTTTACTTCTTCGAAATATGTTCAGGGCAATATTCTTATTTCGTTTCAAATTTTTACAATCCTTGTCCCGCCACGCTGGCTGAGAAACAAAGTTTTAGTTTTTATACAAGACGTTTAAGACACTAAATATAGGCAAACATCTTTTTTTTTTAATGAGTTAAGGTATGTGAAAAATGGATATCCACAGCATGTGCACCGACTGCGTGCAGTGTGTGTTTTTATAGATGGGGCCGACTCCAGTAAAAAAACTCTCTTAGCTGACGTGCCTGCAGGTTTAGCCATTGAAGTCGCCCTTTCTCACAGAGAAGTGCTCAGTTTCACAGTGATTCCTTCTAATCATTTTTCAGGCAGAGTGAGCTTGACACAACAAACTGGACGCTGTGAGGCCAGCTCTCTACCAGTCTGAGTTCTGGTCCCGAAGGCATTAAAGGTGCCTTTCCCACCAATTTCTATCAGCGAGACCCTAAAAAAAAAAGAACTTAAGTTTGTTGTTTGAGTGTAAACTAATCCCAGCAGGTCTTGGATCCCTGTGTACAAATGTTAAGATATCAGACTGTAAGCCTCTTGTATTCCAGACAATGACTCTTTAGTTAGCAAGAACCTTGCTGAATATAGTATGACGGTAGCCAGAAATCCATCATCCGAAGGCAAATATAAACCCATAATCCACCTATCCATTCATTCTGTCTTGTTTTTTAATATAAATTAAAAGACTATCAGACTTTAAAAGAGGGTTATCCAGTACTGTGATGCAATGATTGAGTAAGAAGCAGTGCAGCTGGAAAGGGCATGCCTTAAACCCAACTCCACTGTGTTAGGCATTTTACTCTTTGAGGTCCTAACTACAACAAAAAATATATAGTTTTTGTTCGTTTGGCACTCGAGTGGAGAGCAAATAAACACAGAAGGGAAGGAGGTCACATCAAAGTCCACTGGCAGTCCATGCAGCTGCAGAAGCAAAGCCTCCACCTCTGCTGCCCTCCATAATGTGCCCCAGTTAGACCATCACTCTAATGGAAGGAAGTAATCTGGGTGAAGATTAGAGCTGCATACATTCCAGTACATCTGCACTCTGTTCTGACAAAAATAAATGAATAAATGCCTTCACTTCATTTAATCCCACAATTAATCTATTTAATTTTATTTCAAATTGATGTGATTGGTGTTTCTCTGGTTGCTTTGCATAAAACTTTTCTAAAACACAGCTGCATTATTTGAATAGTTCTCAAGGGAATAGATTACTCATGTATGATGCAATGGATGTCCCTTGTTTCGTCTCGTAAAATGCATTAGTGTCGAAATATATGTAGAGTTTTACTGGAAAACACAACTAATTTTTCATAGTTTTCTTTACAAATCACATTTTGTCTCATTCCAGTTGAAGTATAGGCCATATGATGATTTATTAAACTTTTATAGTGGCAATTCTTGCTGGATTTCATTTTCTAAAATATTCTCCAGTTTCCTAAAATCATGACTTTCAGAAACATTTATATGCTGATAATAGTTCAATTTTGTTTCTGACACTTATTTTCTTCTCTGGTTTATTTTATCAAAAGTGCATTTTGATTGAATTGTTTCTACTGCAATTTTTTTAAGTAAAGTGATGCCATACGTGAACAGAAAATCCCACAGACTGACAACAGTATATAGCCATAGAAACCAACCAAACATTTCATTTATTTTAATGTATGAATCCGAACTTTTTTTTAAAAACTTTATTAACAGCATATACAACAAATATGGCATCGATATTAGAACTACTGTATTCTAAACTGAAAAAGCCAGCACAGGTTGCTTCCAAACTCACAAATAAATAATAATAATAACAATAATACAAGAATAAAATGAGTAAAAATAAAAGATAATAAAAATAAAAGTAACTAGGGGTTTTCCATTAGTTTCAGTTCGTTAATCATATGAAACCACTCCACAGCTTGTTGTTTATCCATCATGAACTTCATGGATGAGAAGAGGTGGCAGAGTTCCTTGCAAAAGGCGGGGAAAGATGGATTTGTTTAAAAAATAAAAAAAAATAAAATAAACGGCACTTGTGAATGAAATATTTGCCCCATAACAATGATTACAGAATCCGAACATTTGATCGGTGACACGGACACAGTTTCTTTTCCTGTCTGTCGAGTTGTGCTCTCAAGCCCCGCCCCCACCCCTTTCCCCACCATTTAATACGTCATTACGCTAGTTCCGCCACGTGGGGCGGGGCTAAATGTGCCGGTATAAAAGTACACCGCCACGCGGAAAAGTGACTTTCTAAACTCAACTTTTCTTCTTCTTTTAAAACCGCGTAAATTATTAGCTTTACCCCGCCCCCCCCACTTCACTTACAGAAGCTGTTAAACGTTTTCTACTGTTAATATAAGTTTAGTGTAACTTTTAACTATGGCTGAGAAGATAGACATCGACGACATGAAGGCAGCCAACGGGGAGGCTCACCACAACGAGCCCCTGGCCAACGGACTCGACGGCCACAAGAAGACCGGCCCGGAGCCGCTGTCCGCCCGGCTGCTCAGGGTCGTCCGGGCCAACCTGCTGGTCATCCTCACCGTGGCCGGAGTCGTGGTCGGCGTGTTCATCGGACTCGGCGTGCGCAACGTGGGGCTGACGAAAACCCAGGAAATTTACGTGGGTTTCCCGGGCGAGATCCTCATCCGGCTCCTGAAGATGATCATCATCCCCCTGGTCGTGTGCAGCCTGGTGTCCGGCGCGGCCAGCATCGACCCCAAAGCCCTGGGGAAGCTCGGCGGGTGGGCCATGCTCTTCTTTCTCGTCACCACGCTCATCGCGTCGTCCATCGGGGTCGTGATGGCGTTCATCATCAAGCCGGGGGCCGTGGACAAACCCGCCGCTTTAATAGACTTGGACGAGAGCGTGCCGGCGCACAAAGAGATCATAGACTCCTTCCTGGACTTGATAAGGTGAGTGAAACAGACCCCCAACCTTTCCACCTCCTTCAAGGCGACGAATGCTGTTTAACCGCCGTTACACGTGGCGCCATTTTTAACCTGAGTAATGTCAACAAGCTGTTGCATCAGCTGCCTGTTCGTCACCAGGAGGTCAACTCCTCTGAGAGGAGGAACCGGCTGGAGGTGCCTCTGTGCTGTCACACACTTCTTCATGTCTTAAATTTAGTTTCTAACACGTGTGTGAGACCGTTCAAGAAGTAGTGACACACACACACACGGTTTTTCCGAGTGTTTGATTCCATAGCACTGACGTCAGAGGACTTCCGTTTAATGCTGCCGAATTTGGTCACTTTCTGTACAGATCATTTTCCAGTCACAATCAAGTTCACGCAAACCTCAACTGTTTGTCCAATATACATTTACATTTACCCCAACAGAGCTATTTCTTTGTTTATTTTAACTAAATGTGTGACCTTCACGGAAACGGTGCCACCTCCGGTGTTGCCAGAAGGTTTTTCCAGCCCATAAATCTGTTTCAAAACCTCCACACCAGACAAGAACCTGCCCAATCAATATATTGTTACAGAATATTTACTGTTTGGACATGAACACATATCAGTACAAGCCAAGGTAATTTAACAATATGTGGTAAAATGCAGCAGTCCCAACAAAAAATCTTCCCAGGGTTCTCAGCAAAATCAGAATGAAAACTGCCAAATTGGCAGTTAACTGCCCAATCTGGCAACACTGCCCACCTCACTCATAATAAGTACACAGAGCTGTGCTTGGATCAGAATGATTACCATCATAACAGAAGTTTATAGCTTCCGATGCACAAAGTAATAGTGAGCAGAGGCTTGTGATCCCAAATGTGACCTGTTATGTTTAATAAAACATTCTAATACTATTAATAAAAGGGCAAAATAATACAATAAAGCCTTAACGTATAATCCATCCATGATCTTTACCCGCTTCTTCCTTTTCGGATCACTGGTGCCCATGTCCAGCCATCACTGTGAGAGGTGGGAGAGACAAGTTGCAGGTCCATAATCCATAAAAAAAAATGTGATTATTAAAAATGGGGCAACACCTTCTGGCAACTGTCAGTGTTAAAACACAAATATAAGTCCATAATCCATAAAAAAAAAAATGTGATTATTAAAAATGGGGCAACACCTGCTGGCAACAGTCAGTGTTAAAACACAAATATAATAAATAGTTCATCTGCTTATTTGAAAACAATCTTGTGACTTCACATTCAAACAGCCCCATCCCATTTGGTCACGTCTCATTATTTCTGCACATTTTTGTGTAGTAAGTAAAGTTGGACGTGCAACAGGTGATATGTACAAAATATCTGGTGGATTGTCTTTTTAATATTCATTATTGTCATTCGCGTCACATGTGGTGCATGAGGTGGAACAAAATTGTGTAGTCAAGGTCCCAGTTCCACCCAAAAATAGCAAAAATATAAAGTATAACAAGAAACGGCATACAAGGATCTAGATATATGCTAAACACTAATAATGTAAACTACTACATTATATTAAACAGCAGCCTAAACATGAGTCTGTAGTGAGCAGCTAGTATAATACAGTTTTATTGATAGTGTCTACAGTGACACACTGAACAAAGGATTTAAACTTGTAGCACGACTTACAGGTTTTTCTCAGATCTTTTCATGAGAACTGAGTGCTGCTCAGATTATTGCTGATATTAAGGCATGTTGCAAAACCAGAGCTGGAAGCTGCAGCACAGTTGACTGAATAAAATAACCATCTGCACATTTACAGTCATGGGGGGAAAAGTAAACACACCCACATTTACGGTAATTGTAAGGTTTTCAGTGTCAACATGTAGAACCTGCCCTGTGTATGGACTTTTTACCCTAAAATCAATTTATTGTCTAACATTTTAAAGTGGTTGCTTCTGGGATTATTTCAACACTACAACAGGAACTGCCGTGTTTTCACGATAAAGACCAAAAGCCGGAGCAGTTTTTATCTTGTGTTGGACACATGACGCACACACACGTGTTTCCAAATGATCGTCAACACTGCAGGCCTCTCATTAGCTCTCGCTTGAATGTGGTTTGGTGAGCTCAGCGGGGAAGATGCTGGGTGGAACTAAGCTGTTCGTCCAAGTGAAAAAATTAATTGCTGTCAGACCCAAGCTTGGTTTAATTGAGCGCCTTTCGCGTAAAACTGACCACATGTCAGGTCAGGTAGACACAGCCGGGTTTCACTCTTGTTTGCAGCCACTTCAACACATCCTTGTTGACTTTTCTTATCTCCTGTGTGTTCTTTTCCCATTTGCAACCAGTGTCAACATTCCCAGCTGTGACGGGTCACCTGTTGGTGTACGGGAAAACTTTATCTTATCTACAAAAAAAGGTTAAATCTTGTCTTCTGGACCAGTTTTTTAAAGTGAGAACTGTTTCGTCCTCCATCCAGAGGACTTTGTGAGTCTACTGCCTGCCAACTAGATTTGTCCCATATGTAGCCTTTGCTGTGTTTCAAGCCAACCTCCTCTCAGAAGTAGACTTTATAGACACGTGCAAAACACACTCATCCAAAATAATCATTCATCATCATGTACAACAATCAAATGTTTTAGACCAGATGGCTAACTTACTACTCACAGAAACAGCCTGAGGACAACCAAGGCCAAAGTGGTTGTAAAACCACTACAGTGACACACAACTACAACCATTTTCTGAACCACTTTGGCCTTGGTTGTCCTCAGGCTGTTTCTGTGAGTTGCATGTGTTAAAAGCCTACTTTTGAGATTCCAACAGAAAGTTGGCTTGAAACAACAGTGAAGGCTACCAATAGGACAGATCTAGTTGGCAGGCTTCAGACTGAAGAAGTCCTCTGGATGGGGGACAAAACGTTTCTCACTTAAACTGGTCCTGATGACATGATTTAATCTTTTTTGTTATCTACCTGGATGATTGAGTTTCCACCCTTTATCTTATCTATAAAATTCATAAAGCTATTCTGGAAAAAAACAAACAAACAAAAAAAAACAGTTTATTTGCTGTTTGTAAATAAGTATCAGCTTTGTTCCTATGGTAGCCTTTCAATAAAGAGTTTTATCATTTTGTCACTAATTTTTTTTACATTTTTAAATAATGTAAGGTTGGTCTTGATTACAATATGTACAGTATATGTTGTTGTTCATCATTTGTTCTTCTTTCCCACTGGTCACCTGTATTCCAATGGTTTGGCTGTACAGTGTATACCTGTGGTATATTACGTTGCCCTGGTGTTGCTTGTTGCCGATCCAAGAGGTGACAATACTCTGAAAAGACGTCATAAGAGCTGAACACGAAAAAAATGAAGACACACCCTCTGAATGGCATGTGACGGTGTTGTATGTGTGTGTGTCAGTTGTTGTCACGACAATGACGCTGTTCAGCTTTACTTCCTTTACATAGTTAACATACTTTTTAATCTCAAAATGTTTTATGGCCTTGAAACAGGACATTTTCACCGGTACAAAGAAAATAGCAGCAGCTGAGATGGATTCATTGGAAACTTTAAGGATTTAGGAGTTCATTAAGTCTGAGTTTCATAACAGTGCCAAAAAAAATAGTAGCCACAGCAACAGGGAAGTGGAAGTATTCAGGTGTGAGCTCAGTTTCAAGCTCTGAAATGTCTCTGTTCATGTTTCCAAAACGTTCTTGAGTCCAACTAGTGCTTTGAAGCATCCTCTTAAAATTGTCCACTATCTGGGAGGTAAAATAACTCAACCCTTGAAAGAAATCATGAATCTTAGTGGAAGCTTAAAGCCCGTGTCCTTGAGTTCATCAGTATTAGTCTTCGTGGTGGGGTACCAGTGCCTCGTCACGAGGTTTGAGCCCGATTGTTTGCGTTGATCGGCTGTAAAGAGCTTGTTAAATTAAAACCTTATTGCTCTAAATCTTTCAGGCGGCCAAGCATAGACTATTAACTGAGCTGGGTTTGTGAGTTGAGGGGAGCTTAGCTTATATGCAGTCAGACCGAAATGTGTGTAACAACTTTTGTGTGTTATAACCCCGTCACATGAGGTAATGAGGGTACAGACGAGAAAGAGGGATTAATAGTTCTTTTATTTTTTTTAGCTATTTCCATACGATCCATGTGATTCACATTGTTTTAAGCCGTTAAAGTAAAATAAACTGTCGTGCCGTTAGTGTTCTTGCACTCCTGTTCAAGTTTAAATGTTAAGGTTGTTCCTGAGTTCTGCTTACTGTTAAATAATTTTAACGCAATATGTTTCATTTTAATTTACAGAAATATCTTTCCTTCCAACCTGGTGTCTGCTGCCTTTCAGTCTGTGAGTATTTGATGTTGTTTATATCGATTTGCGGAGTCCGCTAATGATTTTATATAACAAGTATGGCTCGATAAGCTGATTGGGAACTTATTAGTGGTTCTTAACAAATAAACTTTTTTTTTTTTCCCCAACCAGTATGCAACCTCCTATAAGCTGATAAAAAGGAATGGCACAGATGGAAACCCAAATATCACAGTGGAGAAGGTGAGGAACAACTCAAACATCTAGATTTTTATTTTTATTTTGGTTGTGGTGGATTATAAATGTACATCAGATTTTTAAAGCTCCTTATTTGTGGTGGGCAGGTGCCCACTGGATCGGACCAAGACGGCATGAACATCCTCGGCCTGGTGGTGTTTGCTATCGTGTTTGGTGTGGCTTTGAGGAAGCTGGGTGAGGAAGGAGAGATCCTGATCAAGTTCTTCAACTCCTTCAACGAGGCCACCATGGTGCTGGTCTCCTGGATCATGTGGTAAGGAGGGGTTGCGTGTTAACGTTACGCTAAACTGTGGCAAACGACAACATTGAGCGAAATGCTACAGCAAAACCAAGAACACAAATTTACACCAAGAATTTGTAATAAAAGCCCAAATTAATGTCTCAATCATCTTTTATGTCATGCTCCTAGCTCGTTCAGAAATATTTCACAAAGCCGTGGATCTGAGTTGGTTAAGCCTGTTAAGTGAGAGCCTTTTCCTCTGTGCTGTGTTCCTGTAACCTGATCCACAGCACTGTTTTGTTCCTCCTGTCTGCAGGTACGCCCCTCTGGGTATCATGTTCCTTGTCGCTGGCAAGATTGTGGAGATGGACGATGTCGGCATGCTGTTCGCCAGTCTGGGCAAATATATAGCCTGCTGTATGGTTGGTCACGCAATCCACGGTGCCCTCGTGCTGCCAGGCATCTACTTTATCTTCACGAGGAAGAACCCATACATCTTCCTCTGGGGGATCTTCACAGCTTTGGCTACAGCTTTTGGAACAAGCTCCAGGTATTCAAATCCCCTAAAGAACACACGTGTTTTCTCACTCTGGTTAACGGAGCTTCTCCAGGCTAAAACACTTGTTTCCCCGCATACTTTCTGCTCGCCAACACTCACCCACCCCCCCCCGTTTCCTGCTCCTCAGCTCTGCCACGCTGCCCCTCATGATGAAGTGCGTGGAGGAAAAAAACGGCGTGTCCAAGCACATCAGCCGCTTTATCCTGCCCATCGGCGCAACCGTCAACATGGATGGAGCCGCCCTCTTTCAGTGCGTGGCTGCCGTTTTCATCGCTCAGCTGAACAACATGAGCCTCAACTTCATCCAAGTCATCACAATCCTGTGAGTGGAAAAGCTCCTCTCGTCTCCGGTGATACTCGCACTGACATGTGTAGGACTTTCCTGCCTCTTTTATCTGTGACCTTAAATGTTAAAATGACTGGTACGAATGCTATAAGTGCTAATTATCTGAGAAAGTGGTGGAATGTTTTATGTTTTCAAGGTTTGAAAAGTGGGTTTGAAACTGAAGTTGAATTCGTTTTACTAAGTTTGCTTGTTTTTTTTTTTTTTTTTTTTTTTTTTTTTTTTTTTTTTTTTTTTTTTTTTTTTTTAAAAAAACACGTGCAATAATAAAACAGTGGTTTACCATCATAAATCTGAACTGAACAAGGCATTTAAATAGACTCAAACTTCACACTCATTCTGCAAAAGACAAGGAGGTTACTGCAAGTTTAGTACTCCCAGCTGAAATGTATAAAACTAGTCCAATTCAGTCACAAGTTCAAAGCGTCTCGGATAAACCCCCAGTTTATGACCTGGCCCACGGTCTGTACAGTAGTCCCTCATTTATCGCGGGGGTTACGTTCCAGACAAAGTGAAAATCTGCGAAGTAGGAATGCTATATTTATTTTAGTATTTATATACTTTAAGACTTTATAAACTCTTCCCACACTCTTGTAATGTTCTAAACTCTTAAACCAAAACACTTTTGGAGGGAGCCGGATCTTCGGATGCCAGCACTGGACCACACGGTGGTCCTGATTTGAGTCCAAATCCGGATGAGGGTAGACCCGGTGGGTTCCGGAGAGAATGCTGGACCTATGGGCTGTGCTCATGGGACCTCCCTCAGGAGGTCTTGTGGGCCAGTGGGCGGCACTCAGATTGACCGATGAGTCCGGAGGTCCGGTTCCTGTCGGTGCCGTGCAACTCTCTGCATCTACTGGGCACCGAAGTCACTATGGATAAGAACCAGACTTTTTCGGATCAGATCAAAACTTTCCCTCCATTTCAGCAGAAGCCAATGGGGCTTCTGGGTGGGGCACTGTTGGCTTCTGGGAAATGTAGTCATTTTGAGTGGCATCACCATGTAGGCTTACTGAGAGAAAACTACAAAACGTCGGCGCCTGTCTGAAGTATATTTCTGTTACCTCTTTACTGTACAGTATCCCATACTGTCCCGATCACGTAAAGTTGATAATTGTGTGTCATGTACAATCTTTTTTTGTTTTTCTCCTTGTGTACAATCTTACTTTGGAAAAACCGCAAAAGAGAGAGTTCACAAAAGTCGAACCACAAAGTAGCGAGTGTCTATGTGAAGGTGGAACGATCAGTCTGTGCTAATAAACACTTCAAGTGCTGGAAAGCTGCACAAAATTCCCCTTGAAACATGAAAAGTGTTTACATTTGTCTTCAGTAGAAGTATAGAAACCCTGTTAATTTGTACATTTCTGTGCACTACTGTGACACTGTCCCATGTGTGTGTGTGTTAGTGTGACGGCTACAGCATCCAGTGTGGGAGCGGCTGGTATCCCTGCAGGGGGCGTGCTCACCCTGGCTATTATCCTGGAAGCAATAGGACTCCCAACCAAAGACATCTCCCTCATCCTCGCTGTTGACTGGATTGTGTGAGTACACAGAAACATTTGCAACAACTTAGTGCGGCAACATGTATCGCTCTGAAGTGCACGGTTTATTTAAACCATCTTCGTTTGTTTCGTCTCCTTCAGAGATCGTACCTGCACGGTGCTGAACGTGGAGGGCGACGCGTTTGGAGCTGGACTCCTGCAGCACTTTGTGGACCGCAAGATGAAGCACGACGGCGGAGCCGAGCTGAGCGAGGTCAGGATGCAGGGGGTTTCGTCTGCCGCCACTCCCGAGTCCTCGCCGCTCATAGATAAACGAGGTGCCAAGATGTCCAGTGAGAAAGAATCTGCTATGTAATCCAGCTGCTGACGTTCTCAGGGTCACTCCGGACTAGTCTGACACTTCTGTATGCTGAAACCTAAAGTTCAAACCCCCGTTATGCAGATTTTTTTTTTTTTTTTCTCGTCCTGCCTTGGAGAAAAGAGTGCATGGAGTGAGGAAGGACTCTACGTTGCAGAAGAACCTCTCTAACCTCAGCACTGTGTGCAAAGTGATTGTTTTTAGGAGCACATCGGTCTACATTAGACAGATTTCTGTGCGTTTGATTGGCCAACTTTAAAGTCAGAATGTCTGTGACATCGTTGAGTACATCTATATCAGATGACCGCTTTATACATCCACAGGAGCTCCACCAGTGACCTTCAAGATGCAATCAATCATTAAGTAAAAAACAAAAAAACAAAGACGTAAATGTAAGTGTCGGTGTGATTGCTTTTAAAACGTTGTCAAATCTCATTTGTGTCACTGAGTGCTTCTGACAGAACTCCCTTTTCGGAAGCGTGGACATTTCTGACTTTAAAAGTGAATGAGAGCCCCCGTGGAAGCGTCTTCTCCTCAGTCTGTCATTTTCCACGGTCAAAGTTACCTGTTACTTTAAATGTGTCAACCTTCATTTGTTTTGCATGAAGTGCTGTCATCTTGTGAAATGTAGGAAAGAAGGCTCTCCAAAAGGGGCTAGGAGGAGAATTGTACTCCTAGCCCCTTTAGCATAGCCACTTTCCAGCAGGCTTCATTAAGTGATATTCAGAATAATTGTATTTTATATAACTAGTCAAATATAATCCATTAGGGATGGTAACCTATGCCAATCACACAAAAGCTTTAATTTAGAACAGAGATGTGATTAATGGATTTTTTTTTCTGCATCTGTAAAATCAATTTTTAGACATTTGTAAATCTGAAATGTGACCAAAAGCGTGACCAATCATTTACATGTTGTTTTTTTTTTTTTTTTTGCGTAATTATTACTGCTTTCAGTCAATAATGGTAAAGTAGCTGAGTGTGAGCACGGATTATTCTTTAAGAGGAGGAAACAGAGTTCAGACTACGTCCAATCCTAATTTAATTTATTAGTATAAATTGCACTTTTATTTTATTTTTTTGCTAGCTCGTCATTTAATTGCCGCATAAGAACCAAAGGTACACCATCAGATTATTTTACCTGCACAAAATTAAACCATAGTTGTGTTGGTTTGCACATTTGTAGCCGTTTGATGTACACGTTGTAAATCCCACCGCTACAAAAACAAAGATCAAATTCACCTTTGTGCCTTACCCCTGCATGAAAATGGCCATAATGTATAGAAAAAAGCACAAATGTTAGTTTCTTTTTATTGTTCAGGGGGAAGATGTGAAAGCTTTGATGGAATATTTCTGATTATGCAAAACAAACGGTTCTTTAATCGTCGTTTCCGTGTCAATAGTAGTTTTTATATTCCAAAAGACGTCAGTGGAATTATAGCCTTATCGTTTTATGAATAATTGTGGACATATTTCTGCCTTTTCTGATGGACTCTTTTTCAAACGCTTTGAAATCCTCAGAGACCAAAAAAAAAAAAAAAAGAGGTGAATGAATGAGACTGAACTCTTGAGGACCTCAACCAACATTTTCTTTATATTTAATAAATTAATGCCCTGGATTTTGTACGAGCTTCTGCTTCAGCGTTTCCTCGAAGTATAAATAGGTTTTAAAGCACAGACCGTGTGATGGTGCAACACACGTGATATGAATTCTGTACATGTCACGCTCGTGTCACGTTACCTTCCACTGCGCGCGTCTTTTTAATGAGTGAAGTTTTGTGAGAAGATTCGAGACGTTTTCGAGTCTGTGTAGACGTAAGGCCTCGTTATGTTTGAATTGTTTATTTCTAATCAAAATCCAAAGAAGTTTGTGGCTGTTAATTTCTCCAAATCACTCCTTTTCAAGGTTTCTCCTAACTGGATGGCACCAGACTTGTTTTTTTGTTTGTTTGTTTGGTGCATTTGTTGTGCACACTGAACTGTAAAATACTTGTTTTCTCTCCCGTATTTAAAAGGAATGGACTTCTTGAATGCCATGTTTTCGTTTGACATTTAGACTCGTGCAGTTTTGTCATCGTTTGCTTCACGTCATGCAGAATTACCAAGAGTTGTCTCAGAAGAAGCTGTTGCTTTACTCTTTCCAGCTCAAGGTTGCAAAACCGTCCTTTCTGAAATCTTAACCCAGGTGGACGTGTCGCTCGTGTTAACTGTTTTATGTGTGATTGTGGTGGCTGCAGTGAGTTTTGTTCCAGTGAGGCTATAATTTAAAAGTGTAAACTGGGTTTGCAATAAAAACTTTTTTTTTTTTTTAAAGCTTGTGTCTTTTTTAAACTTGCAAATTTGAGCAAAAAGGATCCTTACAGTATGTTTACATCAAAATCAGCGCACAGCCTCTTGTTTACAGAGATGCTCCATCTGCACACACCATTACCATACCATTTTATTTATAGAGCACTTAAAACGGCAACCAGGCCAACCAAAGTTCTGTGCAAACAGGTAACACATACCGGTAGGTAGCATACAAAATAAAATAGACATAGTTGGGCAAAAAAAGTAAAAGTTGCATTTTTATGGTTATACATTAATCATTTTTGTGTCTTAAAGTTATCTCTGGGTAAATGATGACACGTTACACATCCAGCTATGGAGAAGACAAATGTCTGCAAGGTCACTGCTAATAATTACCGTGTCGAGAACAGTGCTGTACTGTTTGCTGGGGTTTGTTCATTTTTGTCAGATATTTCACGAACTATCAGACAACCTCAAGAAATATTGATTAACTTTGAATGAATCCAATTTAAGGTGTTCAAAACATCAAAGTTAATGCTCAATAATCCAGGTAAAAAAATCCAGAAAGTTCAGTCAGATCGTCTGGACATTTATTTTTATTTTTTTGTTGAGACGTTTCATCCAATAGACATTGGATGTTTTGAACCACTTTGGCCATGGCTGCCTCAGAGGAGTCGACGGGGGAGAGGGCAGACCCCAGAAACCATCTTATCACCATCTAACTGGTTGATCCACCATATGGGTGTGCTGCTCGTGAGACTGAGTTTGTTGTGGCTACTCGGACTGATGAAGTCCTTTGGATGAAGGACGAAACGTTTCAACAAAGAAAGAAACCATCCAGAGGACCTGACTGAACTATGTCCAGTTCAAGATGGCTGCTGCAGCTGGCTACAACTCTGTCACATTGAGGGTCATTGTCGAGGAAAACACTGATTCAGGCGATCAGGTGTAGCCTTCGAGCCTTTCGTTTACCGGCAAATGAGAGAACAGTCATTTTCACGTAAAGTCACAGAGCAGAGTTTTCACCTGCCCGTTCTGCTAGCATCAGTCTCCACCTTATGAAGTTACATCAGTCGTTTAAATCGTCCCACAGATGGAGAGAAAAAAAAACTTACCTGGAGTCATTCATTCATACTCCTCTGCTCACATGGACTCATGTTCGTGCTGCTGTTTGGCGTAGTGTTCTTGTACTACGAGTGCTTAGCATATTTTTAGTTAACGTTTTTTTTTAGTTCATATCTTAGATCTTATTACTGTTTTTCTTTTACATTTTATACTTTTGTTGGCTCTAACTGGGACTTTGTGTACACAATTTCTTTCCACCACATATGGTGCATATGACAAATAAAGAAACTTTGACTTTGATAAACATATCTGACAACCTGCATACACCGGCGCTCCAGCCTATTTACATGTGCATAGAAAATTACAAATAATGAAAATAAATAAATTCAGCATTTCTGAAAAGAAGTTCATTGTTGGAAACTCCTTATGTTGCGCTATAATCAGCTCATTAGACATGAGCTACAAATGTCTCAGTCCTTTCGTCGAGCCACTCCTGAACCAGAGACGACATCAGAAGTGTCTTACCTGCTGAGGAGACAAAGAACTGGACTGTTGCTCAGAGGTTTAATGTCCTCTTTTCAGATGAAAGAACTTTTAGCATTTGCAAATCAAGGTGCCAGAGTCTGAAGGAAGAGTGGAGAGGCCCAGAAGTTGCCACGTTACTTAAAGTCCAGTGTGAAGTTTCCACAGTGAGTGATGGTTTGGGTCCATGTCCTCTGCTGGTGTTGGTCCACTGTGTTTTCTGAAGTCCACAGTCAACGCAGCATCTAGCAGGACATTTTAGAGACTTCATGCTTACGTCTGCTGACGAGCTTCATGATGACACTGAATTTGTTTTTTGTTTTTTAATTATTTGTAAGCTATAATCATCAAAATTACAATAAATAAAGACTTGACTTATTTAAATCTGTATATGAGTTTCACTTTTTGAAACGATTGACAAAATAATTGAACCTTTAATGATATTCTAATTTCTTTTAGATGCACCTGTAGATTGTCACAGAATCACACTTGGCATAATGTTTAGTTTCACAATGACAGAGTCAAATAAGGAATTATGAAGTGCACAGGAAAATAATATTGTATGATACACAGTGCAATAAGTTATCAATAAGATATTTCCTTCACAGCCATCCTCAACACTTACTCTGAGCACAAACTATCTTGTGAGAACATTTTAACATATTGATCTTTGTAGGGGAATATGTGACAACATGGTGGTGCACCTGGTAGAGCTGCTGCCTCTCAGTGAGCAGGCCGCTGGTTCAAATCCTGGTCTGGGGGCCTTTCTGGGTGGAGTTTGCATGTTCTCTCCGTGCATGCGTGGGCTTTCTCCAGGTACTCCAGTTTCCAGACCAAAAACATGCATGTTAGTCTGATTAGTGACGCTAAATTGTCTCTAGGTGAGAGAGAGAGAGTGAATGGTTGTTTGTCTCGTGTGTCCTTGTGATGGACTTGCGACTTGTCCAACCCGTCCCTCGCACAGTGATTGCTGGACACGGACTCCAGTGGCCCAAAAAGGAAGAAGCGGGTGAAAGATAATGAATGGTTGGAAGGTGTGAACACCACTACGGAACAAAAACAGTTCTGATGGTTTGCTAGTCTCGAGCGTTCAGGGCGGGGAAGAACGATAAAAAGGAACGATCTTCCAACAATCCTGAGTCCAAAATTCCACCGTGAGAAAGTCTTCACAACTGGAGAATGTTTGAAATGATTATAGGCCAATCTTCTAAGGCGTGGACATTCTAACAAATTTATCCAGAGGTCAGAAAAACAGAAAAAATCCAAACAAAACAAACAAAAGCATCTCAGACTCTTGGGGTGTCGTGTTAGAACAGTTTTATTTTGGTTTTTCCCTCTTCAGTGGTCTCCACAGCGAGTCATCCTCCTCCATCTCACTCTGTCCTCTGCATCCTCTGTCCTCACTCCAGCTATCTCCATGTCCTCTCTAACTGCATCCATATATCTCCTCTTTGTCTTTTTCCTGGCAGCTGCATTTCTAACATCCTTCT
>JARVGQ010001461.1:24000601-24012066 GCA_031762355.1 Hypsolebias martinsi | reverse complement strand
GTTTAAGGCTAAATCGGTATACAGCCGGGCCGTTAGAACGGAACTCGGCCGTAAACCGAGGACTACCTGTATATATACAGTATATATGAATGTTTGTGTTCAGTGCCCTGACAGTATTTAAGGGTTAATATACTAAAGTATTACCAGGCTAAATAAAATGAAATTTCCCTTAGGGATCAATAAAGTTCATTAATGTAACTCTAAATTGTCCCTAGGTGTGAGTGAGACAGGTCCCTCTTGTAAATGAGTCCCCGTGGCTCAACAAGACTAGCCTGTATAAATAAAGGTTGAATGAATGAATGAACTAACATTGATACACGTTTGTATTGTTGTTTACTATAGAACTTGTAAGTATTATATTTGTAATTCGCTTTTTGGTACTTTATTTTGCACCCGTATTGCATTCTTTAGTACTTCTTGTTTATTTATTTATTTTTTGTTTTGTTTTAGCGAGTCAAATCGGTTCTTCTCATACTAAACATTTCATTTCATTGCTGACCTTGTGTTAACCTGCATATGACAAATTAACATCTTAACTTGTAATAATGTATTTCTCCGTATTTTCCATATTCAAACACTGTAGCAAGGTGTTTGCCAATAGAATTGATACAGTACTATATCTGTGACTCATGGAGAAACAAACCAAAATAGGCGAAAATAAATAGGTAACTTTTAAAGCTGAAGTCAATTTAAATATGTGACGCGGTCATGTAGGATTTTGAAGTTGGAGCCTGTGATGAATCTCTAACCTCCTGAGTCAGCTTTCCAACTCTTGAGGTCAAAGTTTTTGACTTTGGAGGATGTCACTCTTCAGTTTCATCAGGCTGTGATGGTCCAGCTGTTAAACACCAATTTTAGGCAAATGTTCAAGACCTTAAAGCAGCTGTAGTTATTTTATCTATAAACGTGCTGTGCGGAAATGGTATGCACTTTCAAATGGCACAATCCACAATCACAAGTATCAGTTCTGCTTACCCAAACATGTCGCCGCTGTTCCTGTCTCACCATTTGCATGGTAGCGGCACATCTTTTGCATGACTGACAAAGCTTGGTGTCTCCTAGAGGGGCTGGGTCCCGGACATTTGATTATTCAAAGCACACACAGAACTGCTGGGGCCGCAGCGACAGGGATAATTATCAGAGATAGAAAACGAGAAATGAAGGTAATAAAAGGATATTATAAGTGTTTTAAACCCTTGTGACCACTGTGATTTAGAAAAATCGCAAACAGAAAATTGTAATTTTATTATTATTACTGTGTAATTTTAAATACCGGTAAAACCACGATTTGCATTAGTAATGAGATGTGGCTTACTATCTTAGTGTGGGGTGATGTAGCATTGACGAGGTTGTAACATGATCAAACAGAGTTTCAAGCAAGTTTGCAGAAAAATTTAAATTAAAAAAAGCAGAGAAACAAAATTTAACACGTCAGTGATGTTTAGAGTGCATTATTTTCCAGTTTTGTAACAAAAAAAAATAGTCTCAAGTGTGAAAAAAGTCAGGGTCATGTAGTCAGGTGAGATATCTGACATAAAGGTTAGGGAAAAAACAGATTTTTTAAAAATATATTTTTCTTCAACAATCTAACAAAATCCCTAAAATCCTCATGCTGCACCTTTAGGAGTCGAGAAACTCCTTCCAGAGGACAAAAAAAAAATCATAGATTAGCTAAACATTCTTTGAATACTGTTTTTTTTTTAAATATCATGTGCCTTTTACTTGTAGTAATGAATTATTTAAGCACCATAGACAAATAAAATCAATCGATCTCGGATCAGAATACAGAAGCTTGAGCAGAAAAGATCTGCTTCCCTGTCAGCTGGTTCCAGTACAAGTTTTAAGAGATACAGGTATGTGATCTCAGTGGGCTTTGCCTGGTTAAATAAAGGTTATTATTATTAATAATAATAATAATAATAACAATAACAATAACAATAATAGTGTTCCCTTGCTGCTGTAGGCTCAGATGTTAATTTTTCTAACAATTTTAATTGTAATTACTTTTATTAAGTTTAAATGAAAAGTCATGTGACACCATGGTTTGTTTGGGCTAGTAGCTGGGATCTAAAGTCCCACATTACTGGAGAGCGCACGTTGATTCCAAAAACACAACATGGTTGTTCCCATAAAATAGTTCCTGATGGTTAAAATTCAGGCCCTCTGATGGATTTGCGACCTAAGGTGTTCCCGCCGCTCACACAGTGATGGCTGGACATGGGTGCCAGCGACCCCCCCCACCCCCCCCCACCCCGTGGCCCTTAAAGGAAAAAGCAGGTAAAAGATGTTGGATGGTTGGATGGACGGCAAAAATTCTCAACAATGAGACGACGAGGACACTTGGTCTGTCAGTATTATGAGTTCAGCACATGATCAGAGTTTGAGAGTGACAGGAGCACACTAAATGTGACAGGCTCAGAAAAAAAACCTGTTCAGGTTCATATTTGTTCGAGTTGTGGGACACAAACTGACAGTGGGTGTGCACAAGCTGCTGCTTAGTCATCGTTTCTTAAAAAGCTCTTTGTCCACACTGATCTAACAAAATGTTTTTTTTAATTTTAAAACAAGTTGGAATAATTTTTTTTTTTTTTTAACTTTTAACTTTTCAAAATCGTATGTTTGTGTGTGCACGGGAGGTGCAAACACAGCAGAAAATGTTAGTTTAGATACAAATCTGGAGTAGTGCCTTAAATTCCAGGCATGAACTTTTTTGGTAACTAGTAAAATTGTTGCTACCACTTTACAGTTAGGTTCCCCTTATAGATGGTTAATAAATAGTTTATAGATATGTTAATAATTCCTCTATAAACACTTTATAAATCATTAACAACTGCTTATTATTATTAATTAAGGGCAAGAAAGAGACAAAACTGATCAGTTTCTTGCCAAATACTGATATTACATCTGGAGTTGTTTTATTAAACATTTCAGACTAAGTTGCTGCCTTGTAAGCACAATAAGCATTTGTAAACTATTTTTAGGGCATAATACTGTATTGTACTTTTTCACTGCGTTACTATCTGTAGTTATAGATACTTATAATGCAGTTATTAAGTATAATATTATATTATTGTATCATTAATTAATAATACATACTAATATATTTTGCATAATAATATGCATATTTAATGCATAATAAGTAGTTGTTAATGATTTATAAAGTGTTTATAAATGATTTAATGGTGTATCTATAAAATATTTATTAGCCACCTATAAAGGGAGTAGGGGTGCACCAATACATCGGCCGGCCAATTTATCAGCCCCGATTTCCTTAATTTGGGGAAATCGGCTGATACTTGCATGAGAAACTGATTTTACGGATTAAAAAAAAAAAAGTTTTAACAACAGTTGTCTAAACTTCGTTTATATTTCAGAGCACTACACCATGGCCAGTTAAAACAAGTTTGTATTGTTTCCAGGATATTGTTCAAGGGTATGGTTTTCAATAAAATAAGATGAGAAAATTGAAGGTGCGTTGTGACCTTAAAACACCTGACAGTGTCGCTTATAAAACAAAATCGGTATCGGCCAAAATCGGAATCGGCAGGTCAGACTTTTTAGAAATCGGTGATCGGCCAGAAAACTGCAATCGGTGCACCCCCAAAGGGGAACCTTATTTTAAAGTGGTACCAAATTGTCTTAACATCTGAAAAGAAACCAAGCTTGTAACGTTTTTTTTGGTTCAAATTTGTATTCCAACCTTATGCTTCAAGTCTTTGAAAGGGCTTATTCCGCCCCTCGGACCCCTGCATTCCTTCCCTCGCTCCGTGAAAAGGAGACCTTATGAGACTAATCCAGCGATTAGTAATGGTGAAAACGGTTTTGTGCCGTAATCCAATTGGAAGCCGCAGAGCTGAGCTGAGCGGCATTTAGTGGCATTTACTGAGTGTTGGTGGGATAAAAGGAATTTCTTCTCAAGTCAGATAACAAGCGCAGCACCTTTTATTTTAATGCATTGTTTCTCGAGGGCAGATCAGCTCATTCACATGCTAATACGTTTTTATACATGAAGACAACCGTCCACTACCACTGAAATGATCTAAGACGAGCAATTGTTTACTGATATTACATTTGATTTTAGTTCAGTTGCAGCTAAATTTTACCTGTAGCTCTGAATCACATTCAAGAAAAGACCCGGAACTGAAATAATGACAAGGTTCGAAACAGTTTTGAAACGCGTGTGGAAAAAGGGAAGGCCGCAGACAATGAGGTCACTGTGAAAGTTGACAGGATGGGTTTGGCTGGTTAAGGGCACAAGTGCAGCGTGTGTTTGTGCAGCTCTGACACATGAGATGTGTGTTTGTGTATGTCTGCGTTCAGACAGCAGTTATGAGAGGGAAAGGAGAAACGATGGTCTTTCTTCAGCCAGTAAACACAAGCCATTGGCTGTTTGACCATTAGAAGAACCAAAAGGAGGATAACATGCAACTTGAGGAATAAATAAATATGTCAGTTTCATTATAAAACAAACATGTTAATTTATTACTGGCTGGTGAAATTATAACATAACAATATAGCAACAAGAAATGCTTTTTTTCCTTCTTCTTGGCTCTTAATTTGAAGTAACAACGGATCGTGCTTAAAAATGTCCACTACAAAATAGGACATCCCTTCAAGAAGTGGATAAGTCAGCAGTTATCAAATGCCTTCACAAACAGGAACAACTTCAAGGTCACGGGTCCGAAGTATAAGTTCACCTGGCTCCCCCATGTTCTCTGGTAGACTACTGCAAAGTCCGCAAATTAGTGAAGTCATCGGAAAAAAACCAGCAGAATCACTGGAAATGCTGTGGACTCTGATGAGTCGGGTCTCTGCTCCAGGTTAATAACCCACCAGATAAGCTGCTGACTCAGGTGAGTTGTGCCTGGACGTTTACATATGCTTACACAGATGACATGCACTTAACACTTTGATTAGCTTTTATTTAGTTTGAACATTTTATATTTTTGTTCCATCACCTGCAAGGTGTTTGCTCTTTTATTGGGGTGTGAAATTGTTAAATAAACACCACTGAACAAGCATATTCACCACTCCATATATTTTACATTTTACTTATTATACTAGATGCTGTTGGATGTAACTCAACTAACTTTTTTTTTTTGTTGTTGTTGTTGTTGAAACATTTCGCCTTTCATCTAAAAGACTTCATCAGTCAGAGGAGCTCGAGACCTGACTTTTTTGGATTTTTTTTTTTTTTTTACCATGGTTATTGAGCATGAACTTTGATGTTTTGAACTACGGTACTGTTAGAATAAGTTCTATATCTGAAGCAGGGAGAGGAGGAGCCATTGTCACCTTACCATGTGGTCACACATAACAACGGCACCAAGTGTAAACAGAAAACCAGTCTTCTTGGGATCTCGGCCACACCTCCAAGAGTCATCATCACCACTGGCGAATGGGGAGCCCTACTCTATCACGTGACCCAACTCTCAGCCAATAATATCTCGCCATCTTGTGTTCTATAATGGATGGTGCGTGAATGTTGGGAGTTGTAGGCATGTAACTAAAACCACATTTTCTACCGGAAATGGAATCAGATCGTGTTTAAACAAAACAGGAACCAAACAGGATACATATATCTAGACATTTTCATGAAGTTAATATATTATCTGGTAAAATTACATTTCACCAGATTGTCCACATATGTGCATGCCAGGTCTTAGGAGGTTAATTATAATAAATGCAAAGCCCCCAAAAGTACATTTTATTTACAAGAACGTGCGTGTGTCTGTGCATGTTTGTACACATGAACACACACACACGCACGCACGCACACACACACACAGAGAAGTACAGACACTTCACCTAATCACTCACATCATGCTGTCTGATGTGCGTAGGTCTATCTCTGTGTAAAAACCACTTTACACTTAAACTGGCAATCATTGTATCCTGCGGAAGCGGAGAACATCGGAGAGGAGATAGAAAATGAAATTGTAGATTTGAAGCAGCTGTGAGGGACAATAACAAGAGAAGATTAAAGTAGGAGAAATTCAAGAACAAGGTTTGCTGCTTTTCACGAGGGTGAAGGCTTCTCCAATCAAAATGCAATAAATAAGAATCCTGTGAGCATTCCGATGTAAAGCAAAATGAAATCATGGATCCACAAGGTCCCCTCAGTCATCTTAAGGGCACAACTTTTTGCTCAGTGTCACTATTTTAATCTTTCTCCTAGTGTGAAGTTCAATTCCCCCTGATTTGCAGTCTGTCTGAAAAGCAGATTCTGAAACAGGTTAAAAATAAAAAAGGAAACGTATCTTATTTTTACATGAGACTTTTGCTGTTCAATTGGATGCCACTATTGCATTGGTAACAGTGCAACACTTTAAAGCCATAGTTCAAGTTTTTTACACTCAATTTTCTTCTGATAATTTACAATGTAAAATTATTTTTTCTGTAGATATGGTAGTTCATTTAACACTTAGGTTCGGAGGAAAAGGTCATTATTTTTGGATGGATTTGCTATGGCTAGTCTGAACAGGGCCAGGACCAAAGTGAATTACGGCGGTCTCGAACTAACTTTCATTTCAAAAGAAATATTGCAGTTCATGCAAACAATTTAACTATGTTTTATAAACCTTTATACCTTGCTGTTAACTTCTGAGAGGGAGGCAAGTGGAACAGTGGGTCTTTGAGGAGCAAAGGTCACAAAGATGCAGGACTTCGAGAACTTGGGTTTCATGGTCCAGGAAAATGGGTAATGTGGTAAAGAGGTGAAAAAGAGAGTCCAGACAGGATGGAGTGGATGGAGAAAAATTCAGGAGTGATTTGTGACAAAAATGTGTCAGCAAAGGTCAAAGAAAAAGTTTACAAGACAGTGGTGAGACCAGCGATGTTGTATGGTCTGAAGACAGAGGCATGGACAAAAAGACAGGAGAAAGAACAGGAAGTGGCAGAAATGAAGATGTTGCAGTTCTTAGGAGTGACAAGGATGGATAAGATTAGGAATGAGAAGAAGAAGAGTATGCTGATAATTTACTATTACAGACAGCTGTGGGCAGCTGTGGCCAAGTGGTTAGAGCAGGTGTCTTCCAATGGGAGAGTTGGAGGGTTTGATTCCACCAGCAGTAGCATGTTGAACATACTGAACCCTTCATTGCCTCTGATGTGAGTCCCGTCAGTGTATGAATGTGATCTAAAAGCTCTAATTAATCTCTTTAGAATGATTTGTTTGATTATCTTTGTAGAGATCTTGTAGAGTGCTGTATGAATGTGTGTGTGGAGGAAAACGAGGGCACAGATTGTGTTGTAAAGCGCTTTAAGCATCTTGAATAGATAGACAGGCGCTACAGTCCATTTACCATAAACGCAATCTAAAACCACACAGGGCTTTATTTTTAAACTATTAAAATGGTTTAATGCGGGTTTACTGTCACAAGATCAGGAGGATTTTAATCCTGGACAGCAGACTTGTCACCAAGATCTCGATGAAATAACTAAAACCTTTATGAACAAAAACAAAAATATCTCATTTAGCAGCAGAACAGACTTACAAAACTGGGAATTGACATAGGAATGACAAAATAATAATTTAAAAAAGTGCTGTGGCTGACCAGGGGATAAAACAGCTGTATTTAATTAAACAGGATGCAGGTATAAGTGGGCGTTGCAGGAGCTGGAAAAATAGAAACTAATAGAGGAGGAATGAATTTGTGGCAAAGAGGAGCTGAAAAATAAAAACACAAATTAGTCAATTAACACAAGAATCACAAAACAAGTAAACCAAACATAAAAGACTAACAAAAACATGGATCCTGACATAAATAATTTCAGCTAATAATTTCAGTTTAATGTGTTTTATTTTGCTTTTAATCTACTGAGCATATTTTAATAATTGGGTTATTTCTGTTAAACAAAATGATAATTTATCCCACCGTGGACTATGTAGCTTATCTATCACAGTGCATCATAGAGCTCTGCATCTTGATGTAAGTGCGTCCAATTTTAGAAACAGTTGGGTGCATGTAAAATATTTCTGTCTTGCTTTGCTGTCTATAAGCTGAGTATTTTATTTGATTAAAACCAACATCCTGCTGTTCAGAATTCATGAAAGTGATGCAATTTATTCAACTTGTGAATTGCTGGTGGGCAATGTTTTCTTTCCTTACAGTGAATATAATGAGGTGATCTAAAACGGTCACCTGTAATGAATCAAAGTGCTTCATGATAAACATCATCAAGGGGCCTGAACATATGGGGTTCATACATTCATGCATATCACATCAGACCAGCTGACGTATCAACATCATTGTCTGTGCTAGGTGGAGGTAACTGTTTAAAGTTAGACCTTGTTTTGTAACATATCTTGATCTTAGTCTAATTTCCTGCTAGTGCGGCACATTTTAAAAATGAGGATATAAAGCAATCCCAGAAAGAAGTCAAGTGAATTTAATACCAGGGCTGGTAAGTTATTGAGAAATAAGCACATTTTGGTGACTGCATGTGAGTTGGTTGATTCTCAGAATTGGATTGACTGAACAGTGAAGACATCTGGAGGAACTGGGAATGCAGGGTTACATCAACTGTGGAACAACAGAGCATGAGATAAGAGCTAACAAAGAGAAACAATAGATTTTTCACAAGGTACAAAACTAGGCTGAGGCCAGAGTGTTACTTGACAGAGCAGTACAACAATCCTGTGATGAGTTATGAGCAATACAGGGAAGAGCACAGCTGTGCCAATTATTGTTCAGGAACCAGGATCCCACACCCATAGCAACCCTGTGGAAAATGGTGGAAAACAAAAAAGTCGTGGAGAAAAAGGAGGGATGACAGAAAAGGGAAACCCTGACAATATTGGTGGAATTGTGACAGTATACCCTTCTCAATTGGAGCCTCTTGGCAATACATCATGTGTTCCAGGATGATGGTGAGAAAAATCCCCATATAGGAAAGAGTCCAAGATGAGAGAACTCAAGCTCAATGAGCTCAAAATCTTCTCAGTTAATCAGATGCTGATAGCCTTGTCCCATGTAACAAGCAACAAAAAGACTGCAAGAATGTGGGCAGGGTGACCATGTCAGGGTGATGGGTGCATGGATTGATGGACTAAAGAACTTGTGCCAGCTGGCTTCAGGTGAGGCGCATAAAAGGCAGGGAGCATTCCCACAATAGATACCAGCAAGTTTATCAAAATGAAGTTAATTACTTTCATGATCTCAAAGAGCCAAACATGTTGCGGTTCACGTTCAATCTATTTGAGCATAGAACAGATTTAGTTTGGTGATTTTAAAAGGGAAAAGCCAACTTCTTGTGTCATGGATCCTCCACCGAAGCATTTTCAGTCTGAAATTAAGTTCAAAGGCTGAAACACTCTTATTCAACAATGCAATTCCTTAAATTGTGTTTTGAGGTGGAGCGCTTGTTTGACATGCTCTATAATTTTGGTATTTGGTTGGAAACTGGTTACGATGAAGGCCGCAGCACATGAATCACATCATGTTTTGTACTTGTCAAACCGCTCAGTGACCCCTTGTGCCCATGTATGGAAAGGATTGTTATCTCTGTTCTAATAGGAAACAACTTCCACTAGAATGGGATATTTTGTCACAGGATGAACGTACCCAGAACAACTGTTATTGATTTAGAGGACAAGAGGACTCGAACAACACCATAACAATACCCACACAGCTTAACAGGATTAGGTTGGGGAGGAGATTGTACGAGGTAAATGACATTCCTTGTTACTCCTATGCACAAAAAGTTCTGATGAGATAAAAATTGGTTAGAAATGATTGATTTGTATTTTAGGGTCATGTCTCCATGCACATACAAGCTGAAAGGAAAAAGCAGAGCATTATTAATGTTTTGCATAAAGATGCACAGATATGTACTGCATGGATATGTGAGTAAGAAAATGAGTGCCCCATTGTATCTGAAAAATGAAACATCTCTTTTAGGTAGTTTAATTTTCATTGTGTTTTGACTTTCAAGTTATGTCATGCAAAGATAGGTTAGGTTTCTTGTCTTCTCATTAGACAGTTTGATTTTTGTTTGAGTTCCTATTAGGCGGTCAGACGGTATAAAGACGGAGCATAAACTAATTTCAGAGTCACGCACTGTCGGAAACTTTAAGCTTTGAGTTTTACATGTTTTTGATTTCTTAACTTTATTGTACAAATTCTAATCTTCTCTACAAACACACACATTTTTTAGCCCCCCCACCCCCATTTTTTATACCATGAAGACAAAGCTCAATTTGAAATTCCAAACTTTAAAATTATTTATGAACATTTTTTAAAAGCTTAAAATCCCAACAACTCTAGAACAAGCCAGTGCAATTCCTTTTCTCTATTCGTGACAACCTGCAGAAAAAGAATGCTGAGAAAGAATGCAACTTTCAAAGTGTAAAAAAACAAAAAAGCAGATGGGGATGAACAAAGAAGAGATAAATAGAAGAGCAGCTGAGCACGCAAAGAAGTTGTTTTCTAAACTCAAAGGAAACCTGGAGGAGAAAAGAAGGAGAAAAAACAAATACAATCAAAATGAAGAGAGGAAAAACTGAAGGCTGAATGTTAGAGACAAACTTCTTGGATGAGGACAGATTCACAGGAGAGGTACTGAGACAAATGAATGCAGGACAAGAATGAGAGGGATTAAAGGCTTTGTGGGAAGAAAAAAAAAAGAATGAAGGCTGTCGACAAGATTTATGTACATAAAAAATAGAATAGATCCACAACTGGGTGATAAAATGAGGATGGAGAAATGATGAAAAAGAAGAGAAATGAGCAAAAACATCAAGATTGGAGGATAAATCTGTTGAAAACAAATAGTGGACGTTGGTTATGATTTACAGTGGAACAATCATTTTTATGTCCTAAAGTTAGACAATAAATTGTACAGTTTATCTACACATTCATGTCAAAAGGCACAAACACATCCCACGTTTGAGTCTGTTAAGGTTGTTGCTACATAAAATCCTTCTTATTAAAAAGGTAATTTGATGTTTGATTTATTCATTTTGCAACACTCTTTATAGCACAGCAACAGGACAGAAACTTTTGTTATATTCATGCACAGTAGTCCTTTGTTTATTGTGGGGGTTTTGTACCCTGAAGCCCCGCAATAAGTGAGAAACCACAAAGTAGGAAGAGTAGACTAAGTTCAAGCTTAAGTACAGTAAACTTTATATCAAGGTTTTAGAAACCCTTCCCACACTCTTGCAATGCTCTAAACTCTTAAATCACTGTAGTTTTAACAACATCCGTTACTAAATTTAGCTCTGTAGAACAGCAGCGGCTCGGTTCCGGTCCAACTTTGTTCTATTTCGACTCAGTTTGTTTCTGCAGACTGCCTTGCAGCGATGAAGCCCATTATCAGTCCTCTAAACTCTTAAGCCTATTCATTTTAACAAAAAGCTACATTTAAGTACATGCAGCTGCTACATTTTACTTACCTGGTTCTGCAGAACAGGAGTGGTTCAGTTCCGGTCCGACCCGATAGATGAGAAAAGTCCTGCTGCT
>JARVGQ010001461.1:23799716-23812857 GCA_031762355.1 Hypsolebias martinsi | reverse complement strand
TGGGAGGTGTGATGACATCACTGGGGAGGCAGGCTGTAAGTCCGAAATGCTGTAAGTCGGGGGGGCTGTAAGTCGAGGACTACCTGTAATTAATAATTCTATAAACAATGTTAATGATAACAAATAGGCTACACAACTATGCTATAGCTATCTGCTGCTGCAGCCATTTGCATTTGCAAACATAAGTAGAATTCTATGTAAATAACCCTGTGATGCAAAATTGATTTCAATGTAAAATTTTGTAAAATAGGGTTTGACGAGTGTGTTTTTTGCATTTAGACTTGTTTGTACAATGACAGCTTTCTCGTTTGATCTTTGGTTCACCTTTATTAGCCACTTGCTTTTCAATCCGGTCGTTTTTAAACTATCTCTCAAAACTGAAATAGTTTAAAGACTTATCTACAACAAGGTGGTTTTAAATTGTTTATAAACTTTGCACAGAACGCCACGTTAAAACATCCACTATATAATGTTTAAAAAGATTTTCTTACTAAGTGAGATTAAACAAATTAGTACAAAGATCCATAAGCAAATGCTTTGACTGAGACCGCCTCATTGTTTAGCATGACTCTAGCATCACCTTTAATAAGACACTGGTCTAATATATTTTTGTTTAACTTGAAGTATGTTTAGTTGATTTTATCTGTGGTGTAAACTTTTGTAATTTGCATTAAAAAACATTGTTCTAACTATTTCTGTTTTGAGGGGCTGTATATATGCTTATGCTTTCTGCACACCGGTTGTACTTACCTGTAACTGTGAGCTGCCTCTCTGTGCTAACAGTAGCAGCATCATTGCTAGCAATGCAGGTGTAGTTGCCATTGTGTTTGAGAGACACTTTGGAGATCTGCAGGGAGCTCATGAACTCCTTTGTGTCGATGGTGATGCCCGAGGAGGGCACGATCTCCTGGCTGTCCTTCCGCCACGTGATGCGTATGGGCATGTCTCCAGATGACACCACGCAGGCGATGTACATCAATTTGCCAATGGAAGTTGGGGGGAAGTCAAATGGCTGGATCAGTGGGGGAACTGAGAGAAGGGGGGCAGGAGAAAATAGAGACGAGGTGAAAGAAGAAGAAAGTTAGAAAGACAAAGTAAAGAGGCATATTAAAATGAAAAATAAAAAAGAGGAAAAGGACAAGAAGATCAAATTTAAGCAAAAACCAATGAAAAAGAGGAGCAGTAGAGTAAAACAGAGGAGGCAATGAGGTGATATAAAAATGGACAGAATAGAAAATGTAATTTAAAAGACAAGTGTGCGTATAATGTTTGAACAGTTAAATAAAATGAAGTCAAATAAACGTAATGTTTAGAATCAAACAGTATATGAATGGACAAATAGTTTTAACAATTCAAAGTCATTTAGATGGTGAGACAAAAATTGATGTAAAGTAACAAGAAATGGTGTGGGAAACCAGTGAAGGGAGTAAAAGACAATGTTAGATTCCCCTTGTTTCAAAATACTGTCTTGAACTCAGTCATTTTATTCTGATGAACAAAATTGGTGTAAACTTTTCTGTTTGACTCCAAGAAAACAAAGATGACTTCCTGAGGCTGTTGTCTTGTCGTGGACTAAGTTACAAATCTCCATATTAAACTGCTCACACCGCAGCCGCCCATGCCCTTTACCAATCCCTCCTCTCCAGCCCACCTCACCCTGCTAAAGCCAGCCTGTAATGGCTGCTCTAATTAGAGCCCCATCCATAGGGGGATGAACAGTGTTGCCATGGATACCTGCTGAAGTGATGGTGATAGTTTGGAGTGGGGGGTCTGAGGGGATGGGGGTTCATCCGAGACATCTGGGAGATTTAATCTGGGCCTCGTTAGCATTCATCTAATTAAATGAGAGGCATGACAGGCACACGTTCATACAAACACGTACCGGCGAGCATGTAAATGTACATGCACACATGCGCACGTGAGCAAGGTCATATACGTAAATGTGCCTGTACGTGGCAAGGAACACTATGGTACAAATACCACTGCGCAGCACAGATTTCACACTTTGTGAAAATGTCGCACAGAAACACACACACACACACACACACACACACAGACAACTTCCTGGAACAAACATGTCGTTCTGCTTCTGCAGTTGAGAACAGAGCGAGACGTTACATGCAAAATATTTACAGCACGCACACACACACTTCATTCATACTAATACAAGCTGGCACAGGGCATACACACTTACTAAACTTATGCAATAGCACTCCTGCTCTGTGTAATTGCCGAATGGTTGAGAGCTTGCACTCAGCCACTCCGCCCCTTAATCAGGGGTTATTAGAGGTAATGCACAAAGCTTTGTTCGATCTTCTTGTTCTCTTTCACTAACACTACCTTGCTTCAAAGCATTGTTAATCACTTCCTGTTTTACCATTAAACAAAGACTCATAAAGACGACTTTTTTAAAAACAAATTATTTGGTGGCCTTTTATTGATGCACATGACTAACAAGTTACATGTAGTAGCCTATACAAGATGTTTATGAATGAAGGACCATGAATCTAGGAGCACTAGCACATAGTAGATCAAGAAATGGCTTAAACTGGAGTTGAGCTAAGATGAAAGCCAATAAACTGATGACCAGACCATCTTTTTAAGGCAAGAGGTGAAGATTAATTATGTCTGGGATTGTTGTCATCTTACAAAACCACAAAAAGTACTTATATTGGTTCAAAATTAGGCATTTGTTACTGTAGAAAAGTAAAAGTAACAGTAAGCAAAGACATTGAGATAAAGAAGTAAGATGTCTGGATAAGACAGAACAACATTTGGTGAGAGAAAATAATTTGAATTGAGCTCGGAAAGCTGGAACCTACCACCATGCTCCCAAACCCTTCTAATTCTCACCCTAATATTATGGTTTATTATACATAGTAACAACAAGAAACATGTTGTGATATAAGATCTAAAAACAAAGTATCACACCAGGTATATGTTGCAAATGGATGACAATGAGAATTTAGTTTGCCAATGGCACTGCAGTAACTGTTTAGGAGATTAGATTGCCAAATAAAATTAATGATGTTTTACTCCAAAGTTTTCTATCAAAACCATCCATGTTTATGGATCTCTGACATAATCAGTACGGCTTGGATATAAGCTGATAAAGTCAGGTATATCTGTAGGCCATCCGCAAAAATATAAAGTGAAATAACTTCTGAAAATGGACCACAAATGGAAGAAAGCATGATGAAACTGGAATGGGACCTTTAATAGAGCTCTGAAGTACCCCACAATGAAGAGGGGGTCACAACTAAATACATTTTTTTTTCCCCTTAAATGCAGAGTTCTTATTACTACATCGCTTAGCATGCACATTTTATTTCCTTGGAAGGTGGAACCAGTACTAATTAATGCATAATAACCTAACATTTATAAGTATTCATTCAAAGCAACTTTACTAAGCTTGCTATTGTAAAACAGAGTACTGTATTTCACATTACAGTGAGCCTATCCTGCCTTCATATTAGAACTTCTGCCAAGCAATGTTATGTGGACTGGGAGAAGATGATAGTTTGTAGTTACTTCAGCAGGTATGTGATCAAATGTCACTAAACTAACACCCTGTCTGAAGACGATACTACAAACATCTGAAAGAGGTATTTAAGAGTTAAATATTGTAAGTATCAAAGGGCTAAAGGCATTTGAAAAAAACAAAGCCTCAAATTTGTTGCAGCCATAAAGAGTAAAACCATAGACTCAGAAGTTGCACAATGCCATCTGGGAAGAAAACAGACTACATTCACCCCATGTGAACCTGTATCTGTATTTAGTTGGCATAAAAACGTGAGCCTTTCATTGTCTATGCTTAAACCACATGTCTGATTGTAGCATCAAAAACCAAAATCGCATACCTACAGTGCAAATCCCAAACGCACTCAGATATACGTTTGAGACGTCAGTGGAAGTTCTTGTGTATGGAAAATAAAACCCTTGTGTAAAAACAAAATGTTCAATAAAGTCACCGTTGCAACTGACCTTTTACTGTGATGTAAACGGTCTGTGTGATGGATAGCTGTGGCTGGATCAGCACACTGCAGACGTAGGCGCCTTCGTCCATGCCCTTCTGAACATCACTGAGCTTCAGTGTCCCATTCTCAAACACCACCTGGAGTGGCATTTCAGTACTATTATAAAATATGTCAATAATTTGTAAAAAGATCTTTGAATTCACATTATATAGCATTAAAGAAGGGTGCCACGGTGGCACAGTTGGTAGATCTGTCGCCTCTCAGCAAGAAGGTTGATGGATTGAATCCCAGCCAGGGACCTTCCTGGGTAGAGCTTGCATGCTCTCTCAGAGCACTCCTGTTTCCTCCCACAGACCAAAAACATGCATGTTAGGCTAATTTGTAACTAACTTGTCTCCAGGGTTGAGTGAGAGTGTGAACGTTTGTCTTGTTTATCTGTGTCTACGTTCACACTGCAGGTCTTAATGCTCAGCTGCACTCAGATCGAATGTTTGTGTGTAATCGATCACATTGTCATTAAAATCCAGGGAATTTTGGAGAAGTAGCAAAGTACTGAAGGTAAAAACAAACTCAAATATTGATCCCGTCACGTAAATATTGATATGGATAATTGAAATTGACATGTTCAGATTGTCTTGAAAATATCTGATATGGGTCAATATGGGCAAAAAAAAAAAAAAAAAAAAATCAGATTTGGGCCACATTTGACTGCAGTGTGAACATAGCTTATGTGGCCCGGTGATGAACTTGCAACCTGTCCAGGACTTCCCCTACCTCTTGCATAATGACTACTGGACATGGGCCCAAGCAAACCCTGGTGTTATTTTGTGTTACAGTAGTCTCTCGCTACTTTGTGGTTCAACTTTCATGGTCTCGCTCTATCGTGGTTTGTGGATGTACAGTACTGTACACATATTGGACAATTATTGTTTTACACATGATTGTGTAGTGTGCAGTTATAGCACTGTACAGAACTCATGTCATGTGAAAAAGTTAATGACAAAAAATAACAATTTGGACAGGCACTGCCATTTTGTAGTTTTCTTTCATTCAACCCCCAACAGTACTGTAATCGCCACTCAAAAGGACTGCATTGCCCTTAATTCAACGCTGTAAGTGGCTCTGGTCGCTGTTTTCTGCCAAACAGTATTTTTGCAAAGTGAAGTCATGACCGCTGAACCGGCCTTTCAAACGTAAAATTGAATTTGTCACATGGAAAAGTTTCTTTTAAGAAAATTCAACTTTACAAATGTAAGATTAGCAAGAAAATGTAAATCATGCCAGGACATGTTTCTTTAAGAAACAGAGCATTATGCTTAGTAACCTGGGCACTGATCGGATCAGTAACCATCAGCTCCATTTGTCCCGGCAGCTGATTGGCTGTTACCTTCTGTCACCATCTATTTACCATCACTCTTTTTCATCTAAACTTCAAACCTTACAACGTTGTTTTATAAATGTTCTGTGTTCAAAAGTTTCTGGTGGCAAACCGAAATGCCAGAAATGCTTTGTAACCAAAATGCTTTGTAACCCAGGTGCTGATTGGCTGTTACACTAGCAGACGGTCACTAACACACTAGTAGAAGGGGGTGTTTACCTGTGTTCTTTTTCAATTGGATGGCTCCTATTAACGTTCTGTGCATTCAAAAAGTTTCTGGCAGCCAGTCAAAAAGCCAGTGGAAGATGCTGACGATTAAAGAGAAAATGGAACTTCTGGATAGACTTCAAGATGGCCGGGATGCTGCTGGCTGCCTAACGCACAATTGTTAGGATGGAAGCTGCTCTGGTTGTGTGGATTAATGATTGCCAAAAAAAAAACATCACTTTGGATACCAACACCACAGGTGAAACAGTTTTACTGTATGATTATATAACAGCAAGCAGCATGGAGGAAGAGATATTACGATGTAAACCAGGAGCGGAGAGCAGGGGTAGGGGGACAAACCCGAAGCTAAGCCTTTCGACTACCTGGTTCAACCACCGAACCACTGCATTTAGTCCCAGCAAGGGATGGTTCGACAAAGTCAAAAAACAATTTGGATTTAAAGGTGTTTCTCAAAGAGAGGCTGCGTCCGCTGACACAGAAGGAGCGGAGGAGTTTGTTAACACAGCGTTCAAAGATCTGATCGCTGAGCCGGGGGTCTACAGGTCTGAGAAGTTTTTAACGTGGACGAAACTGGTCTGTTCTGGAAAAGGATGCCATCTCGCACTTTCATTATGAAGGACGAAGCCAAAGCACCTGGTTTCATCTCATCTTTATCACTTTCATCATCATCACTGGACAGCTAATTCTTCATCTCCATCTCTTCTTTATCTTCTCTGGTGAGTACCCATTTAAATGTTATATATGTATAAAAAATTTAAGAATTTATAAAAATTTTAGAAACATTGCAGGAGTATGGGAAGGGTTTAAATGGCAATGTACCTGTATATAAATACTAAATAAACTTACTACTACTACTACAGTAAATCCTAAAACAAACTACTACTTACAACTATTACTCCTTGTGTAAATAATATTGTTCCGTTTCATGTACCACATGAGATGGTAATGACAATAAAGTTTACTTGAACTTGAACTACTGCATCCCTACTTTGGCGCGTGGTCCCTAACACCCGCGATAAACGAGGGACTACAGGTAGTCCTTGGTTTATGTCACCCCCGGCTTACGGCATTTCATACTTACGACCGCCTCCCCAGTGACGTCATCACACCTCACGTTGACTTTTTTACGCAGCATTTTATGTTTTTTTTTTTTTTTTGAGGGTATTGTGTTAGCTAACTGCTTGGAAATACAGCAAAATGGCGTTTTAAGTACGCTGTTGTTGTGTTACATTGAAAAAAGTGTTTAAAACGCTGTTACCGTTCGCCATGTGCTTTCAGTTTCAGTTTACGTTCAAAATCCGGACTTACTTTCGCCATGTGCTTTCAGTTTTGGGTTACGTTTAAATCGGTATACAACCGGGTCGTTGTAACGGAACTCGAACGTAAACCAAGGACTACCTGTACTGCAATGGAATTATTTTAGCTACTCTTATGATAACTTAAACGCAAACGTAAGCGATTCAAAATCTCTGTCATTTGAGTTATTAAATATGATTAACATAAAATTGAATGGACAGATTCATTTAGAAAACATACAAAAGTTTAGAGTTATTACGGCATAGGAAAAATAAACATACCGTATTTGTTCATTCTTTTTCCGAATCTCATTTAACGTCATGTGTAACAGGGTTGGAACCAGACTGTTACAGGGCCAGTAAAGAGGCAAACAAGACAAACCAGCACGATCTTTTGCACTCACATTTGCAATCTGTATTGAAACACTAATTGGACTCACATGCAGGTTTTTCGACTGTTGGAGGAAGACACAGTCAGCGAACACCCGCACATGTACTGAGAGGAAACGTAAACTCCACTCAAAGCATGCACTATAATCAAGAATCTTTTTGGTATGTGATGGAAAAAACTAACTACAATAACGCAATACTATCCAAAATACAGCATATTAATGATATTTCTACAGACTTTTACTGAAGGTGGAAAACAGGACATCACCTGGCGGTGGTTGTCAGGCAAAAGGAGTCCCTCCTTGTACCAGATGATTGAGTAATAAGGATACCCAATTACACGACAGTTTATGAAAGTGTTTCTTCCTGCCACTGCAGTGATGTTCTTCATAGGACGAATCCTTGGAGGACCTGATTTGGAGAAAGACAGAGAGAGAGAGAAAGAGAGAGATACAGAGAGACGAAGAAAGGAAAATAAATGTGGTCAAAGAAAGACAAAAAAGGGGACAAGAATATCATTAGTTGATGGCGCCAGAAGCAGATCATGGAATTTTAGGAATAATGGGGAAGGTTGATAAGGGAGAAGGTTGATAGGAAGGGAGAAAAGACAAATATGAAAACATAAATAAATAAAAAGAATGTAGGGGTGTAGGAAGAGAAAGTATAAAGGATGCTCTACGGTTCTGTCCTAAAGTTATTGAGTCCAGTTCTACTGCTGTAGTAGAAGACGATCTATTTCTAATCAATACTGCCAAATTTCTCCAGAATTATGTTTGACATGTGTCTACCCATCCTTATCAGTTTCCTGTTCCCTCCAGACCCATGTTTATCAACATGTCCACAAAGTTGTTCTTGAAACAGTTTCTTTTTAAGTTTTGTAATATTATACCTTACTGTAGCAGACAACTGCTGAACTTATCAGACTGGGCCACGCATTTACATCTCCTCCCAAAAAGCTCTGCCATTTTTTTTTTAAAGCTTAGTCGTTGACCCTGCACTGACACAAATGCTAGAAGCCAAATCCTGTTTTAAAGAGGCAACTAGACCATGTCTTGTTCTCAAGAGACAAAAAGGTTGCTGGCCATAAACCATGTTTTAGATACTACTCGTAAGAATATTTACTGGACACTGAAACCCACAATGGAAAAAATAAAACTGAGATCTAGTCTAAACTTTTTTACTTTTCCGTTTAACTTTATTACTTTAGCGTTTCTGAGCATGTCTGTTCCTCTAAAATATTTGTCGATGCAGCTCTCTTCTTGCTAAAAGAGGAGTCAAAATTAGCCATCCATCCTTCTATGTACTTTACATGCTTTTCCAGTGCCGGTGCCAATCTGCAGCCATCATTAGGGGAAATGGCATGGTATACCATGGGCAAGTTTCTAGTTCATCATGGGGCCAGGTGTGATGGACTGGCACAACACTCACAACAATTCGCACACTCATCACACCCAGTGACGACTCTTCAGTTAACCTAACATGCATGTTTGGGTCTGCGGGAAGAAAACAGAGTTCCTGGAGAGAACAAATGCATGCACAGGAAGAAGCTCCAAACTTTGCACAGAAAAGTTGCTGCTTGGTTTCCTCGAACCTATAACGTTTTTCTGTGAGACAGCAACAGCTCTAACCAATGATCTGCTATTCCCCATCACGGGGATGTGACAAGTCCATTTAAATCATCTAAATCATTCTGGTCTTGGCCAGTTTTGTCCCCCGCCAAAATATTCAGTTTTGCATTACATTCCAGCAGAAATATTTTGAGATTCCTGCCAGAAGAACACCAGTCTGCACCTGAATTGCTACAGTTAGCTGCTGCTGCTGCTGCTGCTGGCATAGTTTGCACTTGCTTTGAATTTTAAAGTTTACATTTGTTTGTAAACCTGTTTCGCAGGCTGTTTTTCGTGTTTCTTGGTATGACATAAATTTGCTGCTCTATTACAGGAAAATTGGTGTCCGCTTATTGAGAACTTATAATCTGCAAGTTAAAGTAAAGCTGTCTGACTTTCTTTCTGGTTCTTGAAGACATCGTGCTTCACATCCAAATAGCTTTAGCATTTGAAAAATCAAAATGATTCCAAAATTTGAAGCAGGAGTCCATGTACCTTTGGTTCACCTTAACCTCATCGGACTAGACATGATTGTTAAATTTAATGCTAATACATGTAACAAACAAATGATTTAATGATGATTTTTTTTTGTGCTTTTGTTTGGCGTATTGTTTTTATGCTATTAGTGCTTAGCGTATTTTTAGTTGATTTTTTTTTTGTTCATATTTTAGATCTTATTACTGTTTTTCTTTTACATTTTATTGTTGGATGTATCTGGGACCCTGTGTACATAATTTGTTTGTGAACAACAGTAAAGAAACTCTGATTCTGATATAACTGACTGCATTCCTGTGTGCTGCAAACAGGAAGTAACAGAGAGAAAATGAGTAGGTATAAAAAAAGAAGCAAACAAAACCAACACTTAACAGTTTTATGCACTTGTATTAGAAGATTTGTTGTTTTAATGTAGAATGCATTTCAATGTGGGCGGTATGGTGGCTCAGTTGGTGGAGTTATTGTTTCTCAGCGAGAAGTTCGCTCGTTCAAATCCCTGCCTGGGACCTTTCTGGGTGGAGTTTATATGTTCTCTCTGTGCATTCATGGGGTTACTGCAGGTACTCCGGTTTCCTCCCACAGACCAAAAACATGCATGTTAGGCTGATTGGTAACGCTAAATTGTTCCTAGGTGTGAGTGAGAGAGTGAATGGTTGTCTCATTTGTCTCTGTGTCCCTGTGATGCATTTGCAACCTGTCCAGGATGTCCACCACCTCTCGAACTGTGACTGCTGGATGTGGGCACCGGTGACCCCCGCAACCCAAAAAGGAAGAAACAGATTAAATACAGTGGATGGACGTATGGATGCATTTAGATGTTAACCTGGCAAAATAGGGTGAAGTCGTCCATGCAGATTAGCTGTTATTCAACTGATTCGAAGCTTGTATCGCTTTAACAACATTATTATTGATTATTGATTTCCTCTGCTGTGTTTGCTTTTTTTTAAATGCGGTTTGGTTGTTTGACTTTGAGTGAAAAACAAGGAAAACTATTCTATATAATTTAATAAAAATTGGTTGGAAAAGATTAATATAATGACTAGAAAGACAACAATAAAACCTCACTGTTTAAACAGCTTTGCCAAGTCTGACTGCTAAAAGATGGAAACTAAAGGCTCTGGGCAGGACGACAGAAAAATATAAAGTTGTTTTGTGTTGTTGGTAGGCATCACTCAGTCATCTGTCACTTCTTCTCTGACCTTCTCACTATTGTTCATCTTGTACCTTTGTTTTGGTGTCTTCCTGCTTCACTCCAACCCCCCACATCTCTTGGTCTCTTTCTCTCTCCTCCCTGTCCCAGCGTGCACTGAGCTTTGAAGTCTCAGCTCTGACGAGTCAAAGATGTATTATTCAGTAGCACCGTGACACACACTCACACACACACACACACACACACACACACGTGTCAACACAGTCATGGTCTAAACGTGTGTTCACCTGTGTCTGTGTGGCTCTGTGAACTTGCTGGCAGTCCCTCGGTGAATGAGATAATTTGAATGACTCAGATTTCATTGAAAGACTATACATGCAGCTTTTTCCATAAGTGCTTATAAATATGTGTCCATGCATGTGTGTGTGTGTGTGTGTGTTGGCAGTATTTGTGACAGTTTGTGTTGCATGCAGGGCCTGAAAATCTCTGGCAATGGGGCTCATTCTCACTTCAATGATCATTCTGGCATGTTTGCTTGGAGCAGACTCACATGTCGCAACTACACATCTCACCAAAGGACCAGGAAAAGGGACCGAGAGAAATCGAGAGGGAGACACTGAGACGGCGATGCAGCTCTGTCCGTTGGTGTCACTTCTCATCCTTGTCATCTCAGACAACAGTGACATCACCAGTTCTGTCACCACAGCTTTCCATCAGCCTCTCCTAAGACATGAGGAACTCCTCTTGACTCCATTCCTTCCCTCTCATTTTATCGGCTCTATTCTCACCTCACTCATTTTGTTCCTATAGAAATCTTTGGCCACTTCTCACACTATACCTTCTTTCTGCTTTAGCCACTTTGTCTTACAGTAGGTTAAACTAATGTACAGCCTCTCTTTGTCAAGGTTTAGCATGTGTGAGCACACGGCTGTGCATACAGGTGGGTAGCGTAGGCAGAACAGAGGTACAAATGATGTTTTCCTTTTTTTATATCTTAGATCTTATTACTTGTTGTTTTTCTCTTACATTTCATTGTTGGATGTAACTGGGACCTTGAGTACACAATGTCGTTCCACCTCATATACCACATGTGATGTGAATGGCAATAAAGAACCTTGAACTATGAGGGGCCAATGTGCTCAAAAGACAGAAAGGAGGACAAAGAAAGGACATACAACGTAAATGGGCTCCTGGAGGAACAAGACATGTTTCTACAGATGGGATGAACGACAAATAAAACGACAGATATGAGAAAACTAAACACACATACAGAGAAAAAGGTAAAGCCAGGAGAGGGTATTGGTCAGGGTGGGGGGTGGGGGTCAGGCTTTGAGGAGCCTCTGTATAACTGATATTGAAAAGTAGACAGGCACCTCTTACGTTTATGCGCGCTTGGTACTCGGCACTACCAGCCGAGTTTCGTGCGGCGCACCGATACAATCCTCCATCGCGAATCTGCGGGCTGCTGATGTTCACGTAGCTCACGGTGCTCCCGTCCGAGAGTGTGTACTGGCTGGATCTGACCCGCGACAGATCCCGGGCCACAGGCTCATCATCCAGTGTCCAGGTGATAGTGGGTGGAGGGGCTCCTTTGGCAGCACACATCAGGGAAAACGGTTCACCCGGGACGACAACCCTTTCACTGAAAGAGGTAACGATACGGGGTGTCCCATCTGGGGAACGACAAGACCAGAGATTTAAGGTGTGAGAGGAGGAAGACTGTAGCAAGAAAAGTGTGAGGAGACGAGTAATGAAGCTTTCATATTACACTTGGATACACGTATTGTTTCTCTTTGAGAAATTCACATGCTTTAATGTGATAGTTTGAATGTTTTGAAGTGAGATTCTTTGGAAAAAGGGCCAAGAACAAAATGGCTATCTAAACTCTTAACAAGTTACGTCTCAAACGTGTCACTGCAGTTCCTGAGAGATGGTTTTAGTTTATGAAGCAGGACATCCCCTCAGATTCTCTGATTATCCTCTTTTAGCTAATCAACAGAGCTAAATAAAACTTTGGTGATTCTGCTTTTTAGTAACTACACACCAAAACTGTGGAATAGCCTACAGGAGGATCTGAGAGGAGTCCATAATCTTGATAGTTTTAAATGTAAACTGAAAACCCATCTGTCCTATATGGCTATTACATATTTGGGACAACTGTGCCTGAGTGGTTAGAGCAGTCGTCCTCCAATGCAAGAGTTGGGGGTTCAACTCTACCAGCAGTCACATGCTAAACTGTCCCTGGGCAAGACACTGGACCCCTCAGTGCCTCCAATATGTGTCCCATCAATGTATGAATGTGATAAACCACTGATTAGTCTTTGTATATATGTAGTAGAGTGCTGTATGAATGGCCAAATGAGGGCACAGATTGTAGTGTGAAGTGCTTTGAGTATCTTGATCAGCTAGAAAGGTGCTATATAAGTACAGTTCATATAGAAAGCACAAATAAAAATTAAACTTTTTTTTTTCCCATCTTCTGTTTATAATTTCTCATTTTGTTTCGTTCTCTGTTTGTGCCTCTTCAAAAATAATTTGCTGATGGGTCAGACAGTTGGTGAAATATAGCAAAACAGCAGCTCGTTTTTGGTCTGAGGTGTACCAAAGTAACAAGCGGGGTG
>JARVGQ010001461.1:23628342-23639074 GCA_031762355.1 Hypsolebias martinsi | reverse complement strand
GTCTTGCTAAATATTGTTTTTTAAAGTAGCAACACATTATTGAAATCATGTTTTTAGTTCAAACAATGAGTGAAAAACTGATGACAACACGAAAAATGGACTGAAGACAATCCACGGTCAACAAAAAGTCCCATCTGAAAAAGTCTTTAACTTTCACAGTGGACTGATGCCTGAGTTATACAAAACAAAGGAAAAAGAAATTAAATTTTCTGAAAATGTGCACAGAGTTTGATCCATTCGTGCTCAGACTGAGTTAAGGATGACTCAGCTACTTCCACACCAAATGGTAGTTCCTCCTCTGTCTCTAACAGATGTACAGTATAGCCATTTTTGTGTTTGCTAAGGTTGATTTGCTGTCGTGGCCAGGCTGACTTCAAAAGTACGTAGGTAATTTTACCTGACAACAAAATATTTGCACTAATATGAGTCACAGAATCTTATCATCGACTGCAGCTGCATAAGCTTTTACTTTATTGCACTGCTCCACAGACGCCCCACCCTTACACGTGCTCCTAAAATATTGTTTGACCTATAAAACTTGAAGTTAGTCTACTATTTTTGTTTAAGCTTTTGTGTTTTACTAGCCGATGCATTCAGGGCATTGAATAGTGAGACAAACAGAGACAGAGAGAGAACAGGCCAGACAGGTTTGTCAGGTGGTTTGTTGTCCATAGAGGTTAAAATGTTGGGAAATTTACTGGCATAAACTGGCTGCAAAATAGATCCCAATTATTGGAAATCACCCCCTCGAGATGGTGACAAACAAAACCATGACTCAATGTTTGGAAACTTTTAGATCCACACAGAAACACCTCATCAAAATGTTACACCTGTGTCTTCCCGCACAGACATCCCTCTTTCACATCTACATTAATGTCTCTGACTTACCTCCACAGTCAGCAAACAGCAGAACTATCTGATACTGTGCGTAAAATGAAAAGGTATTGTGTTTAATGGCTGTGCTAATTAAATATTTTTTGCCAATGTCACATTAAACTTGATAGTTAAAAAAACATTATATTAAATAAAAGAACACTTTCTCACATCATAATTAAAGTTACTGCAGTATAAAATCTGGTAACTTGTTAAATTCTCTTTTTTTTTTTTTTTTGAGTGACCCTATCAAAATCACGATCAAAGTTCTCACAGTTTTAGCAAACTCAAAGCTACATAGCAACATCATATGAATTTTTGGATAGCATAACTGCAGCTTCAACCCCTATCAACACGATTGGGGAAATTTGCTCTGGTATTTGACCCTTTTACAGTTACTAATGCACATGTGGGGCAGCTGTGGCTGAGTGGTTAGAGCAATTGTCCTCCAATGCAAGAGTTGGGGGTTTGACTCCAGCAGCACCCCCATGCTGAAGTGTCCCTGCAAGACACTGAACCCCTCATTGCCTCCTATGCGTGTCCCATTGGTGTATGAATGTGATATAGCGCTGATTATTCTTTGGATAGATTTTGTAGAGGTAATGGGTATGAATGGGTAAATAAGGACACGGATTATAGTGTAAAGCACTTTGAATATCTTGATAAGATAGAAAGGCTCTATATAAGTACTGTACAGTCCAGTTACCATTTACATGTGTAAAATCAGGCACCATGTCCCAAATACTTTTATTGCTACTGTATTTCCAGTATTCAAGTTTAACATTCAATTATAGTTTTGTAAATGACAAAATGTGGTGCAGCCAACAGCAGCACGACTAGTGTTGTTGTTTTGGAGTCAAAGGAGTCGATTCTTTTTGGTGAACAGAGTCACATGGCTCAAATCCCAAAAAAGAGCCGAAATTCCCACCATTCCTGTGGGATGTTAGCAAACCTGCTCTAAACTAACCCACCTGAAGCGTAGTGTTGGTAGAAGACATAATTAATTAGGAAAGATAGCCAATTAAAGTGATCTTTGTTTGTAGGTAAACCAGTCAAAAACCATAAAGTTTAAAGAAATTATTCACGTCTGGACCGAGCCTCAATTAACATGAAGATTATTTTAGTGAAGCTCCAAAATGGAAACTATAAAGTTTGCCTAATAAAGGTGAGTTTGTCATCGCCACTCAGCTTTTTCTTGGTTGTTGTCTTCTAACAGTTTGTATCCATTCTGGTGTTAGGGTGTTTTTAGATATGTAAATTAGTGGCTGCTAGCTTAGCTTTTAGCTTAGCTCACAGAATCCTGTCATGATTCATCAGCATTGGTGCTTTGGTTAACAGAAATGCCCAAGAATTTACAAAACTGAACCACTTAATTAACATCAAAAAGTTTGCTTGAAGGTAGATTAAAATATTCCTTGCAGTTTTTTAATCACAGTTTAAGTCTGTCACAAAAAGTCCTTTGTTGAATGGCCTGAGTCTTTTCAAAACTGAGATATCATTAATACAAACTTATATATTTTTTAATTATTTATTTTATTATTATTATTATTATTATTATTATTATTATTATTATTATTATTATTATCATTTTTATTTATTTATTTTAAAATACTTTTATTTATTTATTTACTTTTTGGTCAAATTTTTATTTATTTTTTTATTTTTTATTTTTTTTGTCAATTAAGTGCTTTTAATTAGTTTGTTTACATTTTGACCGTTCTGGGTTGTTTGTTGAAAAACTAATGAAAGTCTGGATTTTTTTTCAAATGATCACTTTTTTAACTTTGAACCTCCTTTTCTTTCTGTCTTCTTTATTTTTTCATACAGTTCTAAATAAACAGAAGTTTTCTGAAAAAACCGTTAAAAAAAAAAACATTTGCAACATGTGAGCAGTCCAGTTCATGTCACTGAATCCTGGATGAATTTCAGGTCAATCCAATAGTTTCGTTTAGATTCTAACCCTTTAACATGCTGTTCAATTAAACCCAGTTATTATGATACAGTGCAGTACGATTTCAGTCAGTCCACTTTTTAAATTATTATTTCTCTCTTATTTCTCTTCTAAGTTCTCAAACTAAACCAAAATGTGAATTGTATGAAGTCTGATTTAAGCCCTCTTTATGTAAGTAAATAAAATTTAAAAAAAAAGTTGCCCAAATCAAGACTTTACAAACTCATATTTTCATACAAGATTAACGATACACAATACATTTTTATAGGTGAATGCTCAGCCATGTTTTATTATTTTTGCTTGTAACTTGTATTCCTGTTTCCACTGTTTCCCTGATACATACATGTGTAAACATACTGTACATTTAATGGTGTAAACATTTGTTTTTTTCCCTTCATTTAAAAAAAAAAAGGAACATCACTAATAAACAGGAATCTTTGGGGAGTGTTGTCATTGCATGTGGCTGTCAGATCAAGAGAATTGTATACAAGTTGTGTATATTGAAAAAGCAATATTTTGTAAGTAATTCTTAACAGGAAATTATGTTTTTGAATGTTTGCTTGGCTACAATAACAGGTTTTCCCAAGACTAAATGATCTGTACCATGATGTGATTAATGGAGCTATATCTTGCCAAATAAGGCCTAAGTACAGTATTAAAAACTCTTTAACTTCTAGTCCCTGTGGTGAACAGAGTATTGCTCCTCATTACTCCATCTTGCAGCATCAGTTTGTGTTTGTTGTTTTGACACCCCCCCCCCACCACACATCTTTTCCTTGATACATTTAACTGTAAGACCCTCAAGGTGACAAAAGACACTGCCACATTATTCTGATCAATGAAAGCAGTTTGTAAAGAGGTTAGCTTAGAAAATCTATCAAGTAGCATTATAGAAACTGCCTGCAGGGTTTGGAGTGAACCCAGAGAGTGACATGGATGTAACATGACTACTCTGGTTTGCGCAAAAACAACATACTGCATTTCATATTCTGACACCTCCCCTGGATATACACACATGTTTGCACCTGTTCTGCTCATGGCTTCTATGCTCAATGTTTTCAGGTGTTTATAGATTGTAAAAACAATTTAATCTGGCATGTACTGAAATGATAATCTAAAAGACAACAAAATGCATTCAACCCGCAAAAACTAGAAGACTTGTGCTGGTGTGTTTCTAACCCTTCACTCGTCATGTTTTAGCAACACCTGAGCTTATCTCATATGTCTGTTTTTCTGTCATCAGACGTCGGCTGCGCTGCCAGAGGAAAGCTCCAAACCTTTGAATCCTAAACGAGCTGGTAAGCTGTTACTTCATTAACATGTTCGTTTGGGTAGAACTGAGATTTTATTCTAATTGTCTCTAATCTTTTTTTTGTATTTTCTGTGCATTCTGTTCTGTCGTCTTACATGTCAATCACTGTCATTTTCTCTCATTTTTTTTTTTCCCCCTCTGATTCCAGTTCCAGTTCGAGCTCCTGTTCCAACTCCAGTTCGACGTCCATTTCGGCGCACAAAGGCCATGACGGCTCCAAAACCTCCGGCAGGCAAGTTGTCGAAGAGGAGGAGAATACTACTCACTGTTCTGACAGTTGTACTTGTACTAGGCGTACTGGCCACAATAGGATACTTTGGTAAGTTGTTTTCTTTAACGATACACATGTACATAAATGCCAACAAGGCTCTCTTTAGGGATGCACCAAATATTTTGCAAGCAACTGGAATCGGCTGATTTTTCAGCTTGACTAATATAAAACGTGAATGGTTCCTCTTGATCTTAAAACACCGTTGGTAGCCTGTCTTCACTAGCAAATGGATGTTTTTCATGTACAAGTTTAGTTTTTCTTTATTGAAAATATTACACTGGTGAAATTTTAAATAGAGATATTTATGCAAAAAAAATTTAAAAAAGTTGTGAACTATAATTTGGTTTCTGGAAAAAAATGCTGTACTTTTTACAGTTGGGGTTTTATTTGTACAGTTTTCACTATTAAGTAACACACAATAGTATTTATAGATTTTCATAGAAAGAGGAAGATCTGAAACCTGGTGCTGTTTGAGAAAATATACAAACCTTTTTTTTTTTTTTTGTACTGTGCATTCACAAAGCAAGTAACAAAATTTAAATTCTGCCCAAGTGAAAAGTATTTGTTATTAATTATAGTTCTCAGAAATAAATTATAATTGGATTAATTTGGACGCAGTATGATAGAGCTTTCTAAAAGTCTGGAGAACACTGATTGGTTTGACTTTCATGTGAGAGAATCGTGCACAAAAATGTCAAACTTCCTGTCTAATGGAAGTCTGTCAACCTGACTGTGTGTTAAACTGCCCAACCAAAATAAACGTCTTATCTGCTCTTGCATTTCGTCACTCCGTTTTCTTCCAGTTAAACAGCTCATTGATTCCAAGTACTTCTTCTGCTCGAGCTCAGTGAAGTTCATTCCACTTGAGCTAGCCTGCGATGGGAAGAAAGATTGCAGCGGAGGAGAAGATGAACTCACCTGTTTATCAACATTTACAGAAAACTCTACATTTCCAGGTTAGACCTGACACCTTCTTATTTTGTGTTCAGACAAAACCAAACGGTGAAAAGTGACTCATATCTCCTCCTCGCTGTCACCTCTGTCTCCTTCCAGTACGCCTCTCTTCAGCTCAGAGGATACTCCAAGTGTACAGTCCCAGTTCAGGCTGGCGGAGCGTGTGCAGTGACGACTGGGCTTCTGAACACACACAGACCACTTGTGCACAGCTGGGATACACAAAGTAAATTTGATCACTTCCACAGTGTTGCAGTTTTAAAGGAATTGCTTGTTTGGTTTCAGATCATAACTAATAAAACACTTTTTTGTTCTCACAGTAATCCCAGTAGCACCAGTATCCCAGTGAGCAACTTGTCTTCACTCAGAACTGGACCTTTCACAGCAGTCAGGCCTGGGATTAAGAGCACTTCCATTAATGAAGCAACATTTGATGTGTAAGAATAACGCACATCTGTCAACATAAAAGAACCTTTTAACTTTTTCTTTTTTCTGACAAACTGGTCCATGCATTTAACACGTCTAGATTCATCTTCTTTCGGCTGTTCCCTCTTCAGGGATCGCCACAGCGAGTCATCCTCCTCCATCACTCTGTCCTGCATCCTCTGTACTCACTCCAACTACCTCCATGTCCTCTCTACCTGCATCCATATATCTCCTCTTTATCTTTTTCCTGGCAGCTGCATTTCTAACATCCTTCTGCCAGTATACCCACTGTCCCTCCTCTGGACATGTCCAAACCATCTCAGTCTGGCCTCTGCCAGTATACCCACTGTCCCTCCTCTGGACATGTCCAAACCATCTCAGTCTGGCCTCTCTAAAGTTTATCTCCCAGTTGTTCAACCTGTGCTGTACCTCTGATGATCTGTGTGTCCAAATACTACTTCAGACCGTCTTCAGTTGATCCAAAATGCTGCTGCCAGAGTCTTAACTGGAGTTAGTGGGAGAGATCACGTCTATTCAGTTTTAGCTTCTCTCCATTGGCTCTTCAGAACTGAATTCAAAATCTTACTTGTAACGTACAAAGCCATCAACAACCTAGCTCCATCTTATATTACAGATCATATTGTTCCATATTTTTCTAACAGAGCACTTCACTCTCAGACTGCAGGTTTACTTGTGGTTCCTAAAGTTTCCAAAAGCAGGATGGGAGGAAGATCTTTCAGTTATCAGGCTCCTCTCTTGTGGAACCAACTTCCAGTTTCTGTCCATGAGGCTGACACATGGTCCAGTTTTAAGACTGGGCTGAAGACTTTCCTTTTTGATAAGTCCTATAGTTAGGGTTGGCTTGTTATGCTGACTTAAGCTTAGACTACTAGAGGACAAATTGACCTTGTTTCCTTAAAGTAACTGTTTATTTGATCATCAATTGTATTTAAAATAGAAGTACCTTATTTCATTCTACAGACACAACAACCACTGCAAAGCTTCAGAATATATTCCACGAATATGAACACTCTATTCAAAAGGAAAGGAGTCACCGTGAGTACTTGACAGATAAGGTGAAGCAGCTGGAAATGGAGAAGACAGAACTGAAGAGCTCTCTTGAGGAAATTAAAGATACTAAAGCTCTACTGGAGCACAACCAGTTGGAATTACAAACTGAAATCACAAACCTCAAGTAAGTTCCCTATTTCAAAAACCTCAGCAATGTAAAAAATATGATGTTCTAGATTTATTTCTCATTTTCTTCGCATTGCATTTATTGAATTGCCTATCGTATGGATTTATTAAAATGCATTTTGAATTGTGGGTAAAGATTTCAGCTGAAGCAGGAGCAGGAGAATCATCACAATGCCACCATGATGTACAACACTACCAGAGACAAGCTGAGGAGGATGGAGGAGCAGCATCAACTGGAGGTTCAGGAAAGGCAGAAAGTGGAAGTCACTCTGAGAAACTTGGAGTTGGAGATGAGAACACTGATCTGCAACATGAAACAGGCACATTCTGCTAAATTTGAAAAATTTCTCTCTCAGATATTTGCAACACTTTTATTACTCTGTTTTGACTGAGTCATCCTTAGGCATAAGTATGACTGTTGAATATTTAACACCTAGCTTGAAGATGACCACGGTGAGACCCAGAGACTACTTGCTCAGGAACGAAGTGCACGGGTCCTGCAGGAAAATCTGCTCAGCAATCATCTTCGAAAGCAGCAAGAGATGGAGGCAGAAAACAAAAGAAACATGAACAAAAGCAATGAGGTACCATAACTGCCGGTCTAAAATAAGCTAAAGTCACGGTCAAGGCTTCTTTATTGTAATTTGCACCTCGTGGTACATGTGATGGAATGGAATTGTGTACACAGGGTCCCAGTTACATCCAACAAAAGTATAAATTGTAAAGAAAAACAGTAATAAGATCTAAGATATGAACTAAGAGATACGCTAAACTAAGAATACACTAAGTACTACAGCTGTACAAAAACAATACACCAAACAGCAGCAGCACAAATACAGCGATACATTTGATCAGCAGCACCAGCCAGGTATCTTCTCTGAAATCCTGTGGAAGCAGCACCAACGGCCTTACAATGACATTACATTACACACTTATACTGGATCTTAAATTTTAATTAGAGAACTGCCTTTCCTGTGAAATTGCAGTCTGAATGCTTATTGTAGAAGAACTTGCTGAAAAACAGCTGAAGAAGGCAGAAAGAACACATTTGCTGAATTAGGTTTAAATAAGTAGAAATTAGCACAAAAAATAGGAAATTAGCTAAAGAAAGCTGAAAATAGCATTAAAAAAACTAAAAAAGTAGCTGAAAAGACAAAAAAGAAGCTTAAACTACCAGAAGGATGTGGAAAGAGCTGAAGTGAGCTAATTAAAATGTGAAATTAGATGAAAAAGCTAAAAATAGCACAAAACAGCTCAATAGTAGCTGAAATAACTGAAACTAGCAGAAATAAGCTGAAAGGAGCATAACAAAGCTGAAAGAAGTTAATTAGTCTGAAAGTAGAAATTACCATGAAACACTTGAATTTATCAGAAAACAGCTGAAAGCAGCAAAAAGTGCTAAAGTTAGCTGAAAGGTTAGAACAAGTTTAAATTATCAGAAGAAAGCAGAAAGAACATGTTTGCCCAATTAGGCTTAAAGCAGAAATGAGCACAAAAAATGGAAATTATATGGAAAAAAAAGCTGAAATTTCCCAAAAAAGACAACTGAAAAGTAACTAAAAAGGTAGAAAGATTACTAGAAGTGGAGAGCACATTTTTGCTGAATAAGGCTGAAGAAAGTTTAAATGAGTGCAAAAGCAGGAATTAGCTGAAAGCTAAAATTAGCACAACAGCTAAATAGTAGTTGCAATTGCAGAAAAAGCTGAAATTAGCAGAAATAAGCTGAAAGCAGCATAATAAGCTGAAATTAACAGCAAGATGTTAGAAGCAGCGCAAAAATGTTGTGAGTTAGCAGAAAGAATCTGAAAGGAGCACAAAACATCTGAAATTAGCTGAAAGTAAGCAAAATATGAAAGGAGCAGTAAAAGGTTGCAAACAGATCTAAAGATTTGAAGGAGGTAAAATGAGCTCAATTCATTTCCTAAAAGAAAAAAAACAGCAGAAAAGGCTAAATATTTCTAAAAGCTAAAGTTGCATCAATACCAAAAATCACAGCCCCCTTCTCCTGAATGAGCTGAAAGTTTTGAGTTACGATTAGTTGAAAAAGCACAAAAATTGTGGAACGAGAAAGATGCTGAAAAATGTACGGAAGAGAAATGGATCACAGTAGATGAATGCTTCATAAACGTTCACACTGATAACACACCGATGGGAATCTTTCCCTACTAGCTGAAAAGAACCCTTAAAAGTATATGATCAGAGCTCTTCTCAGTAAATAAATGTAATTATTAGCCATGCGTCATCTAATTAATCCCTAATTCACCTCTTGCACCTTATTAACTGGTGCTCACGCTGACAAAATGTCACGAGAGAGGCTCCGTACGTCTGCAGAAAAGAGCTGAATCCACACTTTAACTGGCTGCAGAGGGAGCTGCACAAAATCTGATTTCCCTGAATGCTGCTGTCTGCGGCTTCAGACAACGGTTGTTTTGTGGGTGATGAAGGAATTAAAAACATAAATCGTTTAAACTTCCTGCTTCACTGGTTTAGTTAAAGCTCATATCCCTGAATGACATCATTCATTTACCCCATGGATGCATAAACATCAAAAAGTAAACAATCCGTCGCTCATCCCATGGTTTCGTTCATGTGGAAGCAATTTTAGAGTCTGTAGTTTCCCCCACCCGGCTTTGTCTCGTGGGCCCAGAACTCCATATAAACAGCTGCCAAATTGCGGTAAACAATTTTGTTTGTGGCGAGTTTTCTAAACACGGCTTGTCGTCCTCACGCCGACCACATACTGCCAGCTCACGTTAATGGTCTCCAACACGCCAACCACTAATAATCTGGCCGAGACGCTTTGTCAAACAGGACGAGCTGAAGGCTCAGAACAAAGGTATGAGAGAACGTCAGGTATTCAGCGTTACAAAGAAAAAGAACAAACACGTATAATTTTTAGGGTTTTATTAAAATACGGTGTTGAGTTTACCATTGGAAGTAACCATCACAAACATGATTGTATCTAATAAAAAAAGTAAACAAAACAAAAATAAAGCTTAAGAGCCTAGTTACAGATTTTTTTAGGTTTTTTTTTTGTTTGTTTGTTTTTGCAGTCTGGTGAAGGAAAAAAAAAATCAAATCACAATGAGTGAGTGGAAAATAAAAAAAAAATGTTCACATGTTGCAAAAATACATTTCCCAATTTTAACGGTACACACAGTCACGTTCAAACAATCATTCATTCCTCGTTAGATGGTTAGATGTCAGTGCGGAGAAAACAAAAAACAAAGCAAAAACAAGAAAAGAACAGTTCAGACCTGTGCACGGAGGAGGATCAAAAGATTTCTAAAAACGCAGGTTTGACAGTCTGAGGAGAGAACGAGGGACACGGGGCGACTGCTGGAGGATATGTGTGCATTTGAACCCTGAGAGAGAGAGAAAGTGACCAACTCTCACCAAAACCATCCGTTCCCGTTCGTCTACAGAACACACCAGCGTCCGCTGCACCTTGCCCCGCTCACAAGCCACGCCGGCGCTTTCCGAGCCCCCTTCAAGAGCGGTGACGGCGGCGGGGCGGCCTCGCGTCCAAGCGACCGCCGTGAAAACCTCGGCTGTGAGCTCGTCTGTCACGTTGGCTAGCATAATCTAGTAAAAGCTGAACAGTAAAAACACTAACGCAAAGTAAAGGTTCACACTGGATTGATGAGATTGAGAGGAAAAAACAACAAACAACAAACAAAAAAAAACGTGGTTCGTTACGGAAGAAGAAATGTCCCATCAGGGTGTGGTTTTCAGCCGGGGGGGGGGG